>CAUYQV010168651.1:0-42431 GCA_963574575.1 Galagoides demidoff
AGTATAAATGCACCCCCAAAAGTCAGAGAGAATAGATATCAAGTATAAATTTAATCATACTCACCCTTGTTTAGAAGTTTGTGGCTTCCTTTGCTTTTAAGATTAAGACCCCAACATCTTACCATGGTCTTCACAGCCCTGACCCCAGATGCCTCCTATAGCTCCACTGTGAACCAGCTCCTCCTGCCCGTTTGATCTGCTCCCTTCTGCCACAGGACCTTTGCATAGGCTGTTCTCTTCTTTGAACATTTTTTCCTTCCATCTTCACATAATTAACAGATCCTAACTCCATCTTAACTCCTTCAACAGAGCCTTCCTAGACCTCCTCATCAAAGTCTTTCTTCCTAGTTTTATGTCTTCGTATCTCTTTTTAAATGTCAAACAGAGTTGAATTTTTGCAATCGTATGACTTCATGTCTCTTGCAACTGTAAGCCCCATGAGGACATAAATGGTCCCCCCGCCCCCTGTGTCTAGAATAGAATCTGGCATTCACTAAGTTGGTTTGAAAACAAAGTAATATTAACTGGAGTTGAAACCAGGTGTGGTGGCTTATACCTGTAACCACAGGTATACAGGTACTTGGGAGGCTGAGGCAACAGGATCACTTAAAGCCCAGGAGTTTGAAAGCAGCCTAGGCAATGTAGCAAGACCCCATCTCTAAAGAAAATAAGAGTCTTAACTGTGATTATTGAAACATTTTCTAATGTTTCAGTAAAGTTCTACTTTTTTCAGAAATACCTATTTCTTTTGTAATCAGAAAACAAAGTAAAGATTTATTTTTAAACAGTAAAAAATAATGGCTCTTCTTCCCCCATTGAGATCCTATTGGCCAGAGATATTTATTTGATCATCAAAATATATACGAAATGGTCCTTTATATTTTTTTAATACACACACACCCCATTATGCTAACAGACGAATTATTTCCCTTTTTAAATTTAAGTTTTGTTCCCATACATTTTCTTAAAAACAGGGGTGCCTTCTATTATGTATCTTCTAAGAAGCTCCTCTGGGTAATAAAATGAACAAGTAGCCAATGAATATGAACTAAAAGAGTCAAAGGAAAGTTACTTTCTGTGTTGGGATTTCTCGTTTGGTACATGAACTTGACAATGGCACTTGTACCATAAGCATCCAGAAAGTTGTGTTTCCTGTTGGTAAAATGATTCCTGATAGATGGGATCAAAACATGGTGATCCCTGGGGCTTCTCCGTGAGCTCCAGGACACTCAGGTGCTCAGCCACCTGGTCACAGCTGAGAACATGGCACCATGCTCTGCCAAGGCCAGAAAGAGTGGGCTGCGCATCAGGAGACCAGTGTGCAGGCCGTAGTGTGCATTGCTCTCTCTCTCTGTGACCTTGGGCAAGTATCTTTGCTCTCTGGGCTACAATTTATTCACTAAGAAATTAGGACTTCCAGCAGTTTCCAAATTTGATTTTGGCTGGAAGTCTTAATTTCTTTTCAAACAAAATCAGAAGCAGAAATTTGGTATATAAACAGATAAAAGCAGAACTTCTCCATTTGAAGTGAGAATGAGATTTGTTTCTTTGCTATTTCTTTCACTGCCTGCCCCCCCCAACACCTGCTGTGTGCATGCACACATGTACACACGTGAGCATACACAGAAGCAGCCTTCAGGACACACCTCCACAGGGACACAAGGGAAGTTAAGAACCAGACCATCTCCACCCTCCTCCCAGCTCTGACGTGTCATAGATTCTGTGATTTTGTTTATTTTGATATTAACTGTGCCTGCTGCCTGGCTTTCCCCAACTGTTTTTTGTTTCACTCATTTCCTCGGCAAGACATCTACTGGTATGCTGAAGGTAAATAAATGTATGGCCCATGAAAGGACCAGGTGCCAGGCTCTGTGCTAGAGAGGCAGCAGCACCCAAGGTGAGCACTGCCCTGTCCTCTCAGAGATTAGGGAGAAATAAATGCTAAACCAGCAACAGCACAGATTGTGCATGAGGTGACAAGTGCCATAAAGAGAAACTCCAAGGTTCTAGAGAGCACATAACCCCAGGACTAGGTTGAGCTGAGATAGGCAAGTGACATTCAAGTAGGGTCCTAGAGGATGAGGAGGCTAAGAGAGAAGAAAGAACATACAGAGAATAGAAATAGCATGTGCAGAGGCCCTGAGTCTGGAGCTCAGCCCATCAGGGAGCAGAAAGAGGGTGGGGTGGCTGGAGCCGAGTGCAGGGGATGATGGAGAGAGCTGATAGGGAGGGGTCCCTGGAGGGTGGTCTCCATCCTAAGAGAAAGGCAGAGCCCTGAAAAAAGTATGGACTGGGATTGATGTATATATGTTCAGTAACATTTATTGAGCTCCTTCTGTATGCAGCCACTATTCTGGTCCATGGGGATATAACAGTTAAAACAAACAAACAAAAAGAGATGAAAACCTCTGTCCTTGTAGAGTTTACATTTTAATGGTAGAGGGAGAAACACAATAAATGAAATAAAAACAGGTAAGTTGTCAGAGGCAGAGGCAGGCACATCCAGCTTTTAGCAGAGCCTGAAGCTCACTTATATAATTCAGGGGTGGGGGAGGATGAAATCTTCAAGATGAAAAAGAACAAAAAGGGATACATATCAGTTTAGGTACAGAGCCTTGGAACCCAACAGAGAGGGACCCTGAAGCTTAGGAATTGTTAGCTTCACAGAGAATCCACCTCTGGTCAGACAGTGATTGATATGACGGGGAAAACTTGAGCATTGGGGTGTGGGGCATGGGGAATGTTGGGGGAGGGCCTGCACCTCAAAATGGGGTAGACGGAAAAGGCCTTGTTGAAAAGTTGGCCTTAGGAAAGCCTGGAGGAGGTGAAGGGGACATGTGCATATTTTGAGGAGAGTATTCCAGGCAGAGGGAACAATATATGCAAAGGCACTAAGCAGGAAGCCCGCCTAGAAGAGGTCAGTGAGGACAGAACAGAACGGTGAGAGGAGAGAGGGAAGAAGATACTCTGGGAGGTAGCGTGAGCCATTGGGGCCAGAATAGCATTTTAACAAGATCTTCTTGAGTGCCCTGAGGACCCAGGGACAGGAGTGGAAGCCCAGACCAGTACCAGCCTGGCTCATTTCAGTGAGAGATACTGACCCAGAGCCTGGAGCACAGGTTGACTTCAGAAAGAGAGAAAGACACAGGCACCTTTCAAGAGCTATTGAAGGCGGGGTATGATGACTCATGTCTGTAAGGACGTGAGTCCTTCTGGGAGGCCTAGGTAGGAGGATCTCTTGAGGCCAGGAATTTGAGACCAGCCTGAACACAAGAGAGAACCAGTCTCCACAAAAAATAGAAAAACTGGCCAGGTGTGGTGGCCTAGGCCCATAGTCCCAGCTACTTGGGAGGCCAAGGCAGGAGGATCACTTGAGTCCAGGAATTTGAGGTTGCAGTGAGTTATTTTGACGCCCTTGAACTCTACCTTGGACAACAGAGGGAGACCCTGTCTAAAAAAAATAAAGAGTTACTGGTGGGATGATTGATTGGGACATCTCAGCACAGCTGAAGGGGTGGCAGGCTGGAAAACAGGGAAGAGGGAAGTGGGAGCAGAAATCTCTGAGTGTGTGGAGGACTCCAGTCCCTGGAGTTTCCTGGGACACAGAAATCTTCCTGCATTATTTTACTTTTACCCAAAGGAAAACAAACCACCTTGAAATAAAACAAAACTACTTTTTGACAAGTTAAATGGCGATTCGGAATGCAAACGTGACTCTCCCTTCAAAGGCTGTCTATCATCCTCTAAGATGGCAGGTCTTTGGGAAGCAGCCACAAAGAGGCCATCTGTGCTGCCACCCTGCACAGTCCTAGGCCTGTAAAGCCCCATGGGGGCAGCAGAGGGGTGGGATGGCAGATCCTTTTGAAAAGAGTAGAGTAACCCTGATGCTGGCAAAACCAGGGAACACTGGGGCATTGACAGACAGGAGCCCAGATGTCTCCTCTGCTAGGGAAAGAAGAAAGCAAGGGGTGGGCGGGAGGAGAACGCGTGGCTGTCATCCTGAGGCTCCCAGAGACCAAGGGGTTGAACAGGACCACATTGAGGGTTGGACAGGCGCCTCCCACACAGCCCCAGGCGGTTCTGCTCATAACAGTTCACCTTTCATGGCACCTTCTGAATAGGCTGTGATGACCAGCCTGGTGCAGCAGCCAGCCATTCACGCCTTCCAAGGCTAGGACAGGCTGCTGGGTGGGGAGTTCCTCACCCTCCCTGTTCCCTATGGGGAACAGCTCCAGAGAGACTCACAGTCACAGAGGACCAGTTCTGGGGACCCCAGCTCTCCCTGTTCTAACCTGTGCACCATATTTGGAAGCAGAGTAGATGGTTCACCTGGCTTTGTGTCCCAGCTCTGCCACTATTAGCTGCTGTGAACTTGGGTGTGTTACGTAACTTCTCTGAGCCTCGGTTATCTCATCTGTAAAACAGACATTGTACTAGTAACATCTTTCTAGGCAACAATGAGGACTAAGTACCCAGAAGAGAAAAGAGCTCAGTCAATTGAGGCCAATATCATCATTATTTGCTGACCAAAATTCAAGGCTACTAGGCTGGCACACACAAAGGAACAATGGCACTAAGGGTTTAAAACTGTGGCTAGAAATCCAGGACATGTGGACACTCTACCAAGGGCTCTCGAACTCTAGCATGCTGGTCCCAAAATTGAAAGACCAAAGGCTATGGGCAATCCTCATGACAGGGAAAGTCAGGTCCGCCAGCCCTGGGGAGACGGAAATGGGTCTGGTCCATCCAGACACAGGAGGTGACCAGCCTTGGCAGGCACAGGGGACACCCTAGGGAGGCTAATGTCCATTGCAGGAAGTCCTCTGTTCTCAGAAAGAAGGACTCCTTCTAAATCTCTAACTCAGAGCTCCAGAGGGAGGACAGAGATCCAACCTTAAAACTGTCAGGAATAACCATGAGGTCAAGTCCCATGTGGCTTCTGAGAAGGCTTATTGAACAAGCCCGAGAGCCAAGCATTGTGCTAACTTGGGAAGAGCACAAGTGATGAGGCATAGCCTTGTCTTTGCAGAGCTCGAGAAAACTAATATATTCTGACCTCTTCTGTGAGTTTCTATAAACATTATCCCCTTTAATCCTCAGAACCTCCTTTAGGAAAAGGCATGAGAAAACTGGAGCCCAGAGAGGTTAAGGAGCTGGCCCATGTAGCCCAGCAGGTGCAGGGCAGATGTAGCCTCCAAGCAGAGACCTAGGTGTTCACTCACCCCCAATGCCTGGGGCCTGCTAACTTCTACCCATGGCTCTCTCACCACACATTCCCCCCAAATTGCCTCTCTAGCTGTCCATGAAAATTACATCCAGGCAAGCACTGTGATATAAGAAGTTTGAAGGGAGAGTGAATTCCCCACATCCAAATCCCCAAAGCAACCTCCAGCCCCTCCCTTGGACCTTGGCCACTTGCCCAAGGGCTTGGCCCAGGACCAGCCCTACCCAGGGGGCTCACTGGGTATCTCTCACTCAGACCCCATGGGACCAAGTAGAGGCTCACTTGGAGCCACCCAGCCGCCACTGCCATCAAGCACACAAATCAAACCCAACCGTGACCCAAAACCACAGTGATTTTTAGAAACTTGAAATGAACACAAACCTTCCTGCGTTACAGAACCTCAAACACAGTTGGAGGCTCACACCTCCTAAAGGCAAAGGCAGCCAACAAATGAAAAACATCCAGGTAGAGCCAGGCCCAAACATTTGCTCCCAGGAGACTGTCAGGACAAACCCGATGCCCCTAAACTTCTGGTCATGGTTTTTCACCTTTGAATGTGAGAAGAGGGTGCTGAGGGGTCAGACCAAACAAGGACTGGGGCTTAGGGCAAGGCATGGGGCGTAGGGGGAGCCCTGCCATGGAAGGGTACAAGGTACCAGGTGTATGAGGCAACTACAAAAAGGCTTTTCTCAGCTTTGGGGTCTTGTGATGGAGATTCCCCAGGTAGAAACAGGTGGGTGGTTCCTCCCCCAAGGAGGCTTCCTATTATTGCAGAGGCCCCTGGGAGGGGAGAGAGACACAGCCAGATGGACTGTGGCTGACAATCTTTCCCAGCATGGGGTCACCTGCTTATGAAACTTGGTTTGTGGTATGGGACAAGGTAAGGCCTGGGCCACCATCTTGCAACCCCTTCTTCCTGTCTCCCCAGGAAGAAAAGGGCCCTCCCCTGGGTCTGGAGGCAGAGGTGCAGGGGCTGGAGGCCTTCACCCAGGTAGACTCAGGCCCAGCCTTGAGAAATCTTGCCAAGTCTGGTCCAGCTTTGTCGCCTAGAACCAGGAGTGATCATGGACTTGGGATATGGGGAGATAGCCAGGCAGCACTGCCAGTCCCTAGAGTTTCCTGGTGGTGAATTTAAAGTGAGACAATCAGCAGTGGTGTGGTGTTTCTCCCAGCATGATAGCCAAGCAGAACTGGTGCAGAGGACACAGGAGCAGGGAGACCAGCGAGCTAAGTCCCTGGAGCTGGACCCTTGTAGCCCAGAGGCTGGGAGCTGGGAGGATGGGGCCTGAGACATGCTGAAGCTGCCAGATACAGACGTTACCAAGCCCTTCCCCAAAATGAGGTGCTTGTCCCCAGCCAGTAGCCTGGATTTGGAGCTGAAAGCTGTGTATGCCTGTGCCCAGAGTGGGGGCTTTCTGAGGGCTATCTGTCCCCCAGGAAGCCAGGCTGCTTCTTTGCTGGGTCCTGGTGGGTGGGCAGGCATTGGGAGTTCAATGGGCCATGGAATAGGAGTAGGGGACAAAACTCACTTCCTAGATTGTCCGGGTGGCAAGAAGGCAACCGGGAGTTGGTGTAGGGGTGGGACTTAACTCCACAAGGATCCCAGAGACTGAAGGAACTGGCAGTCTCTGCTACCAAACCCTTGGCCAACTTAGGTCACCTCAGTCCAGGCTCAGTGTTTTCCCTGAGACAACAAGCCATTCTCTGGGTGAGAAAACCTTCCAGAAAATTCCTGACAAAAAGTAGGGAGTGTAGGGCAAGCCATGGAGAGGCAGAAAGGGCTAAGTTTAAGTCTGCACTTTTCGCCTGAGTCAGCCCAGTATTTAACCTCAGTTCCTCAGCATCACAGTCTGTAAAATGGGGACAAGCATACACAGTATATAGACCAGCGTGAGGACTACATGAGATAGCACAGATAAGGTACCAGGCACATAGTAGGTGCGCTAAACAGTTTAGCCCTGGGAGGCTCATTTGCCCCATTTTGCTCACAGGGAAACACCTGAAACATCTAACCCTTCAAAGAGCGCAGTGGCCTCCCCTGGGCCAGGCTCCAGCCCTGCCCAGTGACCAACGCTGGCTTAAAGAGGATATTTACCCAGTCACCAGTTTATGATCGTCAAGCCCCTCCGTGGAAAAACTTGGATGGACTGGAAAATCCCAACTACAGTTACATTTTCAAACCTTCTCACAATCCAAATGTCAACACCAATCGAAACAATATGTTTATTTTCAGACCTCCTGCCAGACCGGATTAATTTCTACAGGCTCAAAGCCCATTTTGGAACTGTAATGTCTCAATTTTACAGATGAGAGGAGGGGCGGGGGGAAAGCCAAGCCCTTCTTTGCCTTCTTGACTTGGGAAGTATTGTGGGAAGAGGAACACTGAAGCAGGTTTTGCGATTGGCCTTGTCACCCCAAAACAGCACCTGGAGTCCCCATCTCTCCTGTCATTCTCCTCTGCAAACACATCTCTTCTCCCTCTGCCCTTACCAGTCCCAATTCCTCTGCTTGTCGGGGTCTGGAGAGCAACAGGTGGGGGTGGGGTGCATTCACTCAGGGTGGGAAGATGAAAGCCAAGCAGAGAGATTTCATCCCTCCAGAGCCCCAGGGCTCACGTGGACCCCCTAGAACCTGGCTGTGTGGCGTGTAATAGGAGAATGATGTCTTGAGTCCAGTCACTGGGCCCTCCTGGCAGAAGACCCAGCCATGCCTCAGACATTCCGGCATGTGCAAGGCATTAAGTGGGTGCTTTGCATCATCTGGAACCCTAGTAGCAGCTCAGCAAGGTGGGCATGGCCATGATACCCATTTTGCAGACGAAGAACTGAGGTTTGTCCAAGATCACCAGCATGCATGTGGTGGAGCCAGGCTTGGAAGCCTGTCTTTTCAAAGATCTTGTTCATTTTAGCCCTAAGACCCTAGCAGTAGAAACACAGAAAGTGAGGTCTCTCTGGGGAAGGTTACTCTCTTGGGGTAACCTTCAGGCTCTCCCCATCTGAAGCTAAAGGGGCAACCAGTTCTTGCAAGGGAAACTACAGCTCTAACGTGGAAGAAAACCTTTCTTCTCATTTCTTGTATTTTTATTTAAGAAGCATTTCAAGGGTGTTATGTGTCAGGCACTGCTCTTCTAAGTGTTGTACAAATATTAACTCATTTCATTTACTTTAAAAATACTTCTATAGGGTTTTAGTATCTTATCAGGTATATGCGTTACTTTTCTAAGTACAAAGGAGAGTTTCTGCATCCATTAAAGAACAGGAAAAAAATAAAGGCAGGAAAAAGGGGAAAAATGAATTTAAATTCACACATGTAAGAATGTCTGCCCATGTCAAATAATATCTATGTACATATCACTTTTATAAGCTGCCTAGAGTTTTCCATTGCTCAGGGGGCCTGGACCTGGCCTATTTAAAGGACCCATCTAGGGTGGACAAGCCGAGACTCACCCACTCCCTTGAAAATGAGCAGAAGCAGAGGGAGATGACTCCGCCACACGTGGGCAGTGGGGTTGTATGTGTCGCACCAACAGAAACTCTTCTCTGCCCTTGAACCAAACCAGGTGGCAGACAAAAAGCCAGATAAGCCACGTCGATTGTTAAACCTCAAACCAAAACAACCCAAATCATAATTCTTTTTTAAAAATGATAGTCAAGGGAACCAGAGCTGTTTCCCTAAAATCCTTGGTGAGCTGGCTCAAAGTGGGACCAGTCCCTGTATGTCCTTAAACAGTTTAATTAGACCACTTTCCAAAAGCTTTTCTGAGACGATCTATTTCAGCCTCTCAAGGCCCTGCATTTTAATCATCTTAAGGATATCCTGGAGCATCTTTCATAGAGATAAGGCTTAGAATCCAAAAGGCCCGTGTCCTTGGTGACCCTGAAGGAGTTATAAACTGCTCTCAGTCCCGACTCCTACTTCCTAGGGCTGCTGTGGAATTAAATAGCCCTTTGGTGAAGTCCCAAACCATTCTGAGGCTAAGCCACAGACCCGCTGCAGGAGCTGAAGGCCTCAGAGGGAGCATCCCAGAGCCCGGTCCCACAGGCCTCTGCCAAGCCACTCAGAAGCCTTGGCTCAGAGCTTGGGTGCTAACACCTTGCTCCAGGTCCTGAAGGGCATAGGGGCTGAGGGAGAGTGGCAATGCCCCCAAATGCCCTGCCCTCTGAGGACACACCTGTCTTAAGCTGCTCCATTCCAGATAGCAGGCTCGGCCTAGCTGACAGAATTGCCCGCTGGGAAAGAGAACCTAACGTAACAAACACAGAGTCTGAGGCTTTGCCTAGGGGTGTGGGCAGACCCCATACCCATGCGTGCACACACACACTCATACACTGCCCCCTCTGTGCACAGAGGGACTGCCTCCTGCCTCCAGATGCAGCTCCTTGCCAGCCTGCAGATCGCTGCTTCGGCACCAACTGTTTGCACCATCCCTCCTTCTCCAACCAAGGGAAGGCTTAGCAGAGTCACGATTGGTTGGAAAACAGGGTCCAAATCTGGGCTCTGGTGCTCCTGAGCCCTACGAAGGGGAAGTGCTCAGACCTTTCCAGAGGAAACAGGCTCCCGAGGGAGTTCCCAAAATGTGCCCAGGAGCCCCCACAGGACCCTCCACAGCACCCCAGCACTGAGCTCACCCAGAAAGTAGCTCCTGGCTCTTCCTCTGTCTCTGAAGCCTTTCCAACCACAGGACAAGGAGGGCCTTGGGCTGCATTTTCTAAAAAGATGTTTATTTTGCCAGCCTTCCTACTCACATGGGTCACCCTTGGGAGGGGGAAGGCAGCCACAGTCAAGGCCTAGCTGTCTTGCTTGGAGGGAAAAAAAAACAGGGCCACAAAATAGATCGGCAGCCTCTTCTCATCCCTCAGGACCAACCTCTTTTGGAGTCACTGATAATTAGACATCCAAATAGGAGCTAACCCCGAGTCAGATCTGTCTCCACAGCTTAGCTGGAAGAGAGGGGTCAGCGCTGGGGCCTTTCTGTCTCAAGCACCAGGCCTCGTCACCTGGAACTACTGTGACAGCTCAGGAAAGGGCTTTTACCTGAAACACAGTCCCAGTCCTCAGAAAGCCTTTGATCACTGGCAACGCCCAATGAAAACTCTCTTTATACACCCGGGAGACTTCAGGACACCATCAACCAACAGGAGACAAGGCCCTCCAAGGAAGGTTCTGGAACTTAGAATGCCTCCACAGAGTCCCAACTGGCAAATGAGTCACGGGGAAGTACGGTCCACGGTGGCCGGAGTAGGATCCGTATTCCGCGCTAACAAACACCGTCACAGCCCCCACCCCCATCCATCCCAGCGCTGCCCGCAAATACTTCACATTCTTCCAAATTAGAATGGCCAGTCCCTATCTTGACCAAAATGCAATTTAAGACTAAAATCCCCTCAGTCGAAAGGAGGCACCCACCCCCCACCCCAGGCCTCTGGGAAACCAAGACTAAGCTCTCGGCTTCTTTAGCCTCTCTCTCACCAGCTTCAGTGTGCTGGGGGTGCTTGTGATGGCCTGTAAGTACGAACAATCATTATCCAGAAAAAGGAATGCTACCTGGACATTGCTTATCAACCTGTCATTCAGGGCTGTTGGTTTCTGGGCGAGGCAAACACAAAGAACGTCCCTTCAGCCTGGCCGTGAATCTTCACAGCAGATGTGAGTTTTGTTGCTGAACAGGAATGAGAAGAGAACTGAACTTCTCCACTGAGCCGGAGCTCGGGTCTACTCTAAAATGCATACACAATTCATAATGATGCATTTGATTAATGCTAAGTGAGCATGGAATTCTGAGGGCCAACCCATGTGACGGCCACATTAACACCAGATGAAACTGTCAAGTAGGGTGATGTGACAAAAAAAAAAAAGCCAAGAACAAGCGACTATGATCGTGGGAGCCTGGCTGCCTGGGAGACGAAGACCAAATTTTCTACAATTTCTTTTTTTCTTTGTAAGAGGGGAAGGCAGAAGAGTAATCCCCAAATGAATGTAAAGAAAAAAAAAATGACTCCCACTTCTCCTTTCCCAACAGAAAAGGGAGATTCCCATGTAGAAGGGCGATTTCTTTTTCTCTCCTCTCAACAGGTCAGTTCATAAATCCAAAGCAATCATACCGGGAAAACGGTCTCTTGTGGTTCTCTGATAAGCTCAGCTATTACTGATTTGGTCAGGAAGCTATTTTTTTTTTAAAAAAAGAACAGAGCTCTTAAAACCAGACTGGCGATTAAAACAGAGCCACGGTGAGCACAGAGCCACGGGCAGCTGCCTGGCCTGTGGCTGTCAGAGCCAGCGCAGCACGGCGGCGGCCAGGGGGTCAGCGTTGGTTTCAAACGTCTGCGCTTTGCTGGGTGTGGAATGTCTTGAACTTCAGCCCCTGAGAGTCTTATTGAAAACATTATCTTTTCCATCAATAATACCTCGAAGTTCTTTATTAGCAAACTCCCTGGCAAAAGCTGACATATTTACAGCATGCAGTAAACTTCACGTATCTGCAACAATATGAAAGGAGAGGGGGTAAAAGCCCCCAACGCAGTGACCACGACAAATCATGCCGTCTTAAAATGATCAAGTGGGAGGCTAATTGTCCTGAAGAGAAGGGCTCCTGACGATTCCCATGCCATCCACCGGCCAGAAGGAGCATTAACAAAGATGAGAAAAGTATGTTTGAGGATTGGAAACATAAGAATACATATTGAAAAAAGGAAAGAAAAAAAAAAGAAAAGAAAGAAAGAAAAGAAAAGAGAACCTAACTGATATCACCGTGTAGGCTGAAGGAGAAACCTGATCTTGAAATGGAATGGTTAACATTTGGGGTTGTTTGCAGAGAATTGCTCCAAGCTGTTTTTGTTCAAAAATGTATAGATTTAAGGTAAGAAGCCCTGGGTAGGCGGTGCAGGTCATAACCACTTTGGAAACAAGTTCCCCATTACTTTTCAACTGACAAAGGTAGGGACGAATTTTGTTTTCCTTTTCTCTAACTGGGTAGCTCCGTGGCTTTTCACTTGGAAGCACGCTAGAAAAATGTTTACTTGTCTCGTTCTTTTTATCAGGCTGCCAGCATTTTCTCCTTTAGGATTGTGTCTTTCTGGAAGCTTCTCTCTCCCTCTTGCCGCTCTCCCTCTGCCTTCAGGCCAACAAGGTGTTGACCCAGGGCCCCGACTTTCTCTCCCTCACCCTAGTACTCCCTAGGGAAAGAAAGCCACCTTTGTGGGAATCGCCCTGTTTTCTCCTAGGTTGGAAAGGACAAATATATAAACATGCATATAAATACATATATGGGGGTGTTGAGCACCTAATGAAATTTCAAGATTCCCAATGGAGGGCACTTAATTAACAAGGGAGGGCACTCACTTGTAGCCACAGAGAAAATTATTTGTTCTGATGAAAATGGAAATAAATTTTATTGGGGAGGAATCACATCACTGGTTGTAGGGGAAATATTCGATCTTTAGTTGTTATTTGGCAGATCCGAACAAAGAATCGGGGATCCACTTAAAGCTCCTGTGTTCCATCCATTTTATTAAATGCATTTCTCTTCCCTCGAAACGCCACATTGATCTGTTTTCCTGAAGGGGAGGAAAAAAGCAAAAGAAAAGACACTATTTTCAACTCTAAAAAGTATAAGTACTTTTTTAGAAGAAACTATCAAAGGTATCTTAGGCACATGATACCTATAACACATGAAAATAATTGTGTTATAGAAGGATACTTTTTTAAAAGGGTTTTGGGCTCTGCATTTGAACAGAAAGACTTTGGAGACTTATAGTAATAACCAGCTTCCCCGAGGCTGTTCATTTGCAGGGATCGGCTCCTGCAGTCAGCATTTTCAAACCCCTCTTGGAACTATCTGCATTCTTTTCCAGCTTCCCAAATGGATTGTCGCATGTCTTCACCATTTACCAAAAAAAGGAAAAAGAAAAAAAATAGAAAAGTGGAGTATCCTTAAGCCAGAAAATTTATCTTCAGGTGAAAACTGTTAAGAAAGAAATCTCTATTAAGAGTTGTGTTTTTAAAGGCAGTGGTTGGGGCACATTAAAACTCAAATTGGTGACAATAAAATGTCATCAGATTCTTATGCTTTTGCCGTACAGAACACCATCAAAGTTGCCCCATATGTTAACATGCTTTTTATATATCTTTTGTATGTGGCATCAATTTAATTTTTATCAACAATGACAGTCCCAATCTCCAAATATTTGTGTCAGGGGCAGGAAAGGGATACATACCCCAAAATACCCTCAAAATTATATACTGATGTCAACACTACTCTCCAGAGCTGTTATGTTTTTGTGGTTTTTCTTTTGTAAAAACATCTTTTCCACGGGCTTTATGTCCATACCATATCTATGTGATTTTATTTTTTTCTTGCAGTAATGGGGACCACAGCTTCAGGCTGCTCCAAGAGCAGTATCTTTTAATTCATCCTTTCAACCTCAGGGAAGCCATGCTCTTTCTTTTTTGGTTGATCTGTGCTGGAAATGAATTCCACAATTTGTAGTCCCACGCATCCCTTGTCCCCTAACACCACAAGCTGTGTAAAACGTGCTTAAGATTGAAAAAAATCACATTTCGAAAATCCGAGTCTTTCTCTTTCTAGACTTTTGCTAAGCAGCTGATGGTACAAATCCAGGTAGGGCTTAAATATCTCTAGGGGTAAAAATAAAATAAAAAGTAAAATAAAGCCTGGTGTACCATCTATTACATTTCATGAGATAAACCTCAAAAAAGTAAACATTTTTTTCCCCTCGATTCGCTCCCTGCCTGTTTCAGATTTTAATGCAGTGATGTGTTTTTTCGGGATCTCGAATATTTATATTTCAAAACTTAAATATCTTTATTTAAACCATACCGTCTCAATCTCCCAAACCCCGGATTTTTAATATTTTGGCGACTGAAACCTGGCATGGTGGAAGGTTTGCTTCTCTGCAGAAGTCTCTTGTTATCCAACGTAGAAAAACAAACTATAAACCGTCCGACGCTGGCTGCTAGCACAGCAAAAACACCGCCTCCAACCGCCTTTGTGCCCTGCCCTGGGGACAACTACTTTCTTAATAATAAATAGGGAAAATGTAAAATGTTTACTTTAAATTAAAAATCGAAACGAATTGTTTTAATGAATATCTCTGGTTATGAGGGGCGAGCACGCCTGCGTGTGTACACTTTCTGAAGAAAAATTTCCTGTGTGGTTTTCCCTGTGAGATCAAAAGGAACTAATTAACTTTTCTAGAAGGTAAACAAAACTTTAACTTGAAATATCCCCATGAAGTATGTGGGAAGTGAGCTTTTGTGTGAGGGAAAGCAGGAGGGAGGGAGAGAGGGAGTTGGGGTTAATTTTATATTCGGAAATCATCTCATGCTCAGAAGGTATTGGAAACTCTTCACCGAGAGTCAGCCTTCTTTTTTTCTACCCCATTACCAAAATGATATTTAAATCAAAGGCTGAAATGTTGCCAAGTTCAAATCCCTCGTAAGATTAATAGGGCATTGTTCCGTTCAGAGAAAATGCCTTCTTCTCAGAGCCCCTTTAAGAAGAACGGGGTGTGTGAAGGAGCACTTGGGAAAGAGTGTGGGAACGGGAAAAATCTGGAAAACTGGGCCCTGGGAGGGCGAAAGGGGGAGAGAATCTTCAAGAGGACAGGCCACGGCTGCCCTGCCCCCACCCCGAAGTAAGTGGGGTCGAGGGACGAGGTCCCCGGCCAGACCCCGAATCTCCAGGACAGGACTCATTTTCTCAGCTTTCGGGGATGAAGGAAGGAACAGGAGCAAGAGGCAGCTCGGAGAGGTCTGAAGGTCTTTGGGACTGTGGCCCCTCTGGGTGCTGACCCCCCAGGGCTGCATCAAGAGACTGTGTGAAGCTCCTGCCTGCCCCTCCCAGGAGGAGCAGCTGCAGCCCCGGGCCAGTCCCTTCCTGGGACAGAGAGTCCTCAGCCTGTTTTGGGCAAGCGGCCTGGGGCCAGGGGCCCCCTGGCTGGGCGGGCCTCTTCTTTGCCCCTACCAGACTGGAGATGGGGCCAGGCGGCCAGTCTAAAGGACAGAGATTGGAGGAGGCAGCGTGTGTGGGAGGAAAAGGCCCCTCCGGACAGCTCAGCCAAGGAGCACAGTGTCTGTCCCTTCCCTGGCCTGCTGTCCCCTGACCAGAGGCACAGGGCATACACACCACCCAGACACACGCTGCTCCCGGCAGCACCTTACCCCTGAAGGCTGCTCTGTTGCTGATGGCGGTTGTTGGTGTAACAGCTAACCCAGGTGCCAGGGTCTGGGCTAAGTGCTTGCTTCCCATGCCTCATCTAAAACCCTACAGCAAATGTATCAGGTGCTGCTACTATCTTTGTCTAACAGAAGAGGAAACTGAGGCTAACCGAGCCAAAGTAAAGTGCCCGAGGGCACCCAGGTGCTTACATTCAAAGTCACTAAATTACTAAGCTACTAAGAACCAGGCTAACTGCCTAGACTCTTAGCCACTAAGCTGGGATAGGGGGCCAGGGGACACACCAGCTTGAGGTCCCTGATGGCAACCTCAGCCCCAGCCCCATCAGCAAAGGTTCAGTTCACCTGTATGACCAGTCTGAATCAGTCTTCAGTTTTGTGTCGATTATGTTATTAGTGATAAGAGACCCACTTTGTTTATTTATTCATTACCTAGCACCTAAGTTTGCAAATAATCTGCTTTCATGTCAACTGGCGGGGACTAGAGGTCACCCCTACAAACCACTCCTCTCACAACAGCATGCAGAGAGCTCTCTCTGAGAGGTCAAGGAAGAGTGGGCACCTGTGGGGTGAGGGGTGCACCACCTGAAGCCCCATGTTGTCTCTGATGTAGTCATTGGAAAAGGCTAAAACCAACTCTATCCTTCTGAGATGGCATGCCAGAGGGGACAAAAAAATCCAAAGTTTGAATGGATCCTTTTTGCTTTGTAGAATAATTAAATCCTTATATTAAAAAAAAAAAGTAGCAGGGGAAGAGGACAGGCAATAGCTATTATGCTAAATCCAGTAGCAAGACTAGCAAGGATTTTCCCTAAGGTCATATAAGGGAGTGCAATCAGACCAGTGTTGTACATCCTGGCTGTGTGACCTTGAGCAAGCTGCCTTACCTCTCTGAACCTCGGAATTTCCTTATCTGTTAAATAGAGATAATTCCAGCTATCTATAATGGGGTAGAGTGTGTCCAGTCCCTAGTGTGCCATCTTCACTGTGGCTTCAAGAAAGATCGTCCCCTTCCCACCCCATTCCCAGTCCTTAACTGCTTTCTTGTATCTAAAATCAATTTCTATGTTTACACTTTCACCCTTTAAAAAATTGTTCCGTTATTATAGGAGGTGTCCTTGAGGGGAGCCAAAGTCCACTCATTTTTAGTTTACCCTACAGCTAACTCCCTCTCCTTGCTGATTTGGACCCTCCCTCCTCCCCTGAGACTCCATTTCGGTTTTAATGACTTAATCAGGAGAATTCTCTATCTACCAGAGAGGAAAACACTGTTGCTTTCTGCCCTCCCAGTCTGTAACAACCAGAGCTCTGTCCTCAGGCCTCTGAGTCATCCATACTGGCTGAGCACCTACTGTGTGCAAGTTACTGCACTGATTGCTGGGAATTTAGGTGGGAACCCACAAGAGCTCAGGGCAGACAAAGACCCAGAAAACATGCAAGGCAGTGTGGTCGGGAGGGGCTGCCATGTGTCTTCAGCAGGGACGCCACTCTGAAGAGGGGATATGTGCGCACCAGCCCCATTCCACTGCCTGCTGCGTGTGGACCTTCACCTCGCTGAGCCTCCATGTTCCAACATTCTATGACTGGCCTCCTATGGGGCAGGCTCTGTGCTGGATTCCAGAAGTAGGGCAGCCAGCAAGACCAGCAGCTGCCTCTGAAGCCCAGCAGGGAAGTCAGTGAGTGTTGTGAGGGGAGGAATCTTCCCCTCACCTGGGCCCTCCACAGAGTCCCCTGACTCTACCTTAGCTGGTCTGGCCCCACTGGGGACAGAAGGGCCATCAAGGAGGAGGTGGAAGCTCACAGGACAGCAGGAGACCTTCAGGCACCTGGCCCCCCTGTGCCCAGGAAGAGATGCCTGAGTGGGAGGCAGAGACAGGTGGTAGAGGACTCCAGATCCTGTTCTTCTCAGATGCTGTTTCACTCAATGTCTCCACCAAGATGGGGACATGAGAGTCTAGGTGCAACTGACCTGAAGGGCGGGTAGCCCCACCCTTGACCCCTTTGCATTGGAGAGGACCCGAGGCCTTTCTCCCATGCCCCAACGTCTGCCCTGTGCCTCCGCCCCCATTTCTCACCTCTCGCCCTTCGTGTGCTGGGGTTTACTCCCAGGCTTCGGTCTGCTTCCCAGCAGGGAATTTGGAATGTGCTCAACAGCAGTGCTCCAATTCCCTCCATCTAGAATTCGACTGGTTTCTGGTATAATCAGCTACATGTATATATTATGTTATTTATGGACAAACACATTATTCTCTGCATCTGTACACACATGTATGTGCACACATGCCCCAGATAGAGTGAACACTGAATAAATATTTGCTGGATGGAATTGCTGAAGAGATATATATATATGTATGCATCTGTTATGAATATCCAGGCATCCAGTGTGCATAGAGAGACACATATGGTTTTATATACAAGGATAGAGATCAGTTTATGTGAGTGTATATACGTACATAACTTTATTTCCAGTTGGCATCAGGCAGTGAGCTGGCATCTGGCATAAACTAACTGTTCACTCAGTTGGTACGGGCATGGAATCTGTGTGTGCAGAGTGAAAACTACAACTGGCTTTTTTCTTTGTCTTCAAAGGTCGCATGTACAACTTGTGATACTTTCAATAAAGATTACATAACTAGGATCAACTTTTCACCTAATTGTTCACTTGAATTTTTAAAATTAACCTTAAAAAAAGAACGTGGGGCTGTTATTTCCCTCCCTAAGCAACTGGGGAGCACAACTCTGAAGAATTATGTTTCTAAACACACTGGAGTCAAATTCCACTGCCATTTACTGGGTCGCTTCGTGTTTGTATACATCATTTCATGTAATCTTCACAACGCCCGCCGAACCAGGGATCATTATCCTCACTGTAAGACGAGCAAACCAAGACCTGGGGGAGCCAGGCACCCACAAAGGACTCCAGTTCGTATGTGATGGAGCCCTCTGTTAGTGTCCTAGCACTGCCATCCCCAAACACCACCAAGCAAGTGACTTGAACAAACAGAAACATATTTTCTCACAGTTCTGGGGGCCAGGAGTCCAAAATCCATGTGTCACCAGTCTCTGTCTCTAGGTAAAGAATCCTTCTAGCTTCTGAAGGTCACGGCGACCCTTGGCGTGTAGCTACATCACTCCAGGCTCTGCCTCCATCTTCACATGGCGTTCCCCCATGTGTATCTGTGTCCAAATGTCCCCCTTCTAATAAGGACGCCTGTAGTTGGATTAGAGCCCACTCTCATGATGTGTGACCTCATCTTAACTAATTACATTTGTGAAGACCATGTCCAAATAAGTTCACATTCACAAGTTCTGGGTAAACAGGGGTTTGGGGAAACCCTGCTCAGCCCAGCACAGCAGGGATTTGAACAGGTCTGCATGATTCCAGCACGCCTGCTCTCCCAGTATAGCCGAAGCCCAAGTCCTCCATTTGGCGGGGGGGCAGCAGCTATGCCCTCTAGCTGTTCCTGCCTTGAGGTCAGGGTTATACACAACCGCAGGCTACCCTTCCCTTGGAGTTGTGTCCAAGTTGCATAGGAGGACATTAAATGTACCAAAGCCTGGTGGGGCGACAGGGGGGAGGCATAGGACCCTTGGTGGCAGCTGTCCTGGAAGCATCTTCTCAGACTTCTGCCACCATGGCAGCCTCCATCTGTGGTCCCCACAGATCCCCTAAAGCCAGCTTGCTTTTCTCCTCCTGTTCTAGCTCCCAGAAAGCTTCAGGAGCTAGAACAACCACTGGGGACAGTCACCTCAAGTGGGCCTAGGTCCATCTAGAGAAAGATCCTGACCTCAGCCACAGTTGCCACCTGGAACAGCAGATGAGTGAAAACCAGGCAGGCCTCATCCCCCGGTTGCCCACAGAGGGCTTTTTTTTTTTTTGCAGTTTTTGGCTGGGCATGGGTTTGAACCCACCACCTCCAGCATATGAGGCCAGCGTCCTATTCCTTGAGCCACAGGCACCACCCTCCACAGAGGACTTTTCCGAGGGTCCCCTGCAGGTGTGCTTATCTGATAGCCATTGGTCCCTGCAGGTACCTGTGCCACTCCTCTCCCTCCACTTATTCCTGGCCTTGTCACTATCTGTCATCAGAGTCACTGCTCTAAAAACAAGGGGTGGGTGTTCTGGAGCTGACTGCTGAGGTCTGGCACTGGCACTGACTAGCTGGGTGACCCGTGATGTCTCTTAGCCTTAGTTTCCTCTTCTATAAAATGGACTTAACAATATTATCTATCCCCCAGTGTAGCGAGAGTTAGGCAAGTTTCTGTGCATGTAACGTTTGGCATGGTAACAGGTAGGTGGCACCAGCCCTTCCAAGTGAGCCGGCCCCATCCTCACTGTCACTGTCAGGTAACGGTGCTTACCACAGGGAACCAACTCGCAGCCTGACTGGGGAGGGAGACACACATTCTGCCTCACAGAGGCATCATGGTTTCCATATGCAGATTTGATTTTGCAGAATTAGATCGCTACAGTTCGGGTACAATGAACTCACTAATGCCCAACACCAGGGTTCCCAGCTCTGGCCCTTCTGAGCTGTGTGACTTGGGCAATTCAGCTGAACCCTGGAAGCACCCATTTTCTGATCTGCATAGTGGTCCCCCTTCTCTGCAGACCGTGGTCTAGGAAGAGGAGAATGCAGCTATTCTTGCCGTCTGTCATTGTCAGCCCCGGAGCTTCAGCCACGTCATATCACCTGCCTGTGCCTCCATTTCCATCTCTGTGAAATGGGGTGATGGTTCCCACTTCACAGGGTAGTTAGAAGAATTAGAGACAGGGAACATACGAGTGGTTGGCACGCAATGCGGTAAATGGTGGTGGGCATTATTATTCCGAATTCGTTCCCCTTCTGAAGTAAAGGGATAGCTCTGGGACAGGGCATTCTGGCCAGCAGAGTAAAGGGGAGGCTACACTGTCACCCACTCCCCTGCCCCTCCCCCAGGGCCACTCTGCCTTCTTGTCAGTGTCTCTAAGAGGGGTTGGTGCCAGACCAGGACCCGGCACTGAAGGCCCTGAAGGCAAGTGGATGGAGGATGAGGAAGCTGCCGCTAAGAGTAAGTGCTCATAAATTCATTGGCAAGTAATTTATGGGAGCCACGTATAACACCTAATGCCTGCCAGTGTGAGAGGTTAATAGGGAAGGTTAAGGAGCACAGGCCAGCTGATTTATGGGCCTGGCCAGGGACTTTCATCCTGGTCCAGGCTCCAGCTCAGGCTGGGGGTGGGGAAAGGGGGGAAGGGGACAGGCCAAGCTGAAGGGGCAGGGAGGGAGGGTCCAGCGGAGAAGAGGGATGAGAGGAGGGGGAGGGAATGGCCCTGAGAAAAGGCAGGAAGGAACAAGGGACGTGGGACAGTCAAGGCATCCACACCCAGCAAGGCTGCAGTGACGGGCCCTGCCCACTCAGAGGCCACAAGGCTTGTCTTGTCTGTGACCTTTGCATGGTAGGTTTACAAAGAGTTTTCATCCATCAGCGTGCCCAGAAAAACTAAATTTAACAAGTGCATTCAGTGATGTAAACTGGGGCATGTTATGTTTGCAAAGAGTAAGGCAAGTGACACATAATCTCATTATCAACATAGTATTATGTGATCTAAGGCTGGAAAGGAAACAGAGGCATTGGGACCACTGTCCTGGGGCTGCTACTTACTCGCTGAGTGGTTTTTGTTTTTTTTTTTGAGATGGAGCCTCAAGCTATCCCCCTGGGTAGAGTGCCATGGCATCACAGCTCATAGCAACCTCCAACTCCTAGGCTCAAGCAGTCTCCTGCCTCAGCCTCCCAAGTAGCTGGAACCACAGGCGCCTGCCACAACGCCCTGCCATTTTTTTGGTTGCAGCCATCATTGTTGTTTGGCGGGCCCGGGCTGAGGATTCGAACCCGCCACCTTAGGTGTACGTGGCTGGCGCCTTAGCCGATTGAGCCACAGGCGCTGAGCCTCGCTGAGTGTTTTGAATCTCAATTTCCTCACCTGTAAATGGCAATGTGATGCCGACCGCCATGGGTGCTTCTGTGCATTCAACCAGGTCTCGTGGGTTAGGACACCAGCCATGATGTCCAGCCTGCAGAGGGCAAGATGCAAGAGTTGGGTCCACAGGGACACCAGGGTCAGCCTTTTAAAGTGGACACCAAAAAGAGCAGTGAACCACTGGCACGGCCATGGTCACTCCCTGGCACAGGAGAAGCGGTCTCTGGGTGTCTGGACAGGCTCCCAGAGTTAGGCTGACTTCAGAAAGATTAAATACAAGGATACAAATGTTGAGAGAGTTGTTTAGATGATCTTACAGGTAACTGGCAACTCCGCTGTCTGCACAGCAGACCTAGAGTTCCCTGACAGCCAAGGGCAGGGTCATAAGGATGGTGGTTACAGGGAGAACCCCCTGGGTGCACTCAGAGCACTCTCCTGCCCACCAGCCCCTCAGGGCAAGGGACACTTTGAGGAAGCTGGGCTCAAAGGGGCCAAGCAACTGGCCTGAGGATACACAGTCAGTGAGTCTGTGTAGTGTCAGAGGGAGACTCAGGTTTCTTGACTCCAAGCTTGGGGCTTTCTCCTTGTGAGCAGCACCTTACCTGCACAGCCCCATGAGCTCTGCTGTGTTTTTCCAGAGGGCTTGGTGAGTTCTGGGAGGTCAGAGAGCAGAGGAAGACAACACTGGACCTCCAGAGTCTTCCAGTCTCACCCCAGGACTATCACCCCCTTACTTGGCTCCTTCCCCCTCTGCTCTCTCTGTCTTTCTGTCTCTGTCTCTCCTAAATGGCCTGTAGGCCAATTTGTGTTTTCTGCCCCTGAGAGTGTCTTCCCCACATCCTGTTCTTTCCCATACAAACACCAGTTCCCCAAAGGTGGATGTTGGGGAGCTTTTCCAGATTCAAACCTTCTAGATCCCCTGAGATCATTCCTCCCTAAACACACGCGTGCACACACACACCCCTTCAGTGAGAGCAACCCCCCACATGCACATGAACACACATGTACGCAGTCACATGCACACAGCTTAATCCTTGAAGCCAAGCAGTGTGTAGCCCCTCCAGACACAAGCCAAGAAACAGCATCCAGAAGTCACTTGAAATTCCATTAAAATGCTCACTGCAGATTCACAAGAAAAGGGAGGTGGTATTCATCTGTTCCTTACTTATCATAATTCATATATTTACATATAACACAGAGAAATGTCTTAGGGATGCTCCCCTCTGATCCCTACCCCTGGGATGGCAGCCTCTTCCCCAGTTTTCCTTTCCCTGATGCCAGATCCTCAGACTGCCACACTTCCAACCCCAGCCAGCCTCTTCCCCTTTCTGTACTTTCCCCTGCTTCCCAGGAGCTCTGCAGCCTCTGCCAGGTAGGTGCGGGCAGTTTTCCTGGCTCCTCCACCCTCATCCTAGCTCCACAGTCACTCTGACCCACAGTGCGTTGGGGAGGCTGTGGGCTAAAAGATATGAATGCTCAGGCTTTAGTATTTTACACACACGTGTGTGCACGAGCACACATATGGTGTCTTAGAGGACCCCTCACACTTTGCCCAGTCCTGGCCCTGAGAGCAACCAGCCCTGTGATCATTCAAGGCCCTTGCTCCTCCTCTCTGCCCACAGGCCTCCAGGCTGCCATGCTGAACTGGAGGAAGGAAAATGGATGCGGCACCCCAAGACCTGATCCAGTTTCTGCTTGGCCACTTCGTAAGCCCAGAGCGGTCCCTCAAATTCCCTGGAAAGCCAGGGCCTCTGAGGCCAGACATGCACAGCCTCTCCAGCCAGATCCAGACTTTTTTTTTGAGACATAGCCTCAAGCTGTCCCCCTGGGTAGAGTGCCATGGCATCACAGCTCACAGCAACCTCCAACTCCTGGGCTCAAGCGAGTCTCCTGCCTCCGCCTCCCAAGTAGCTGGGACCACAGGCGTCTGCTACAACGCCCGGCTATTTTTTGGTTGCAGCCATCATTGTTGTTTGGCAGGCCCAGGCTGGATTCGAACCCGCCACCTTAGGTGTATGTGGCTGGTGCCTTAGCCGATTGAGCCACAGGCACTGAGCCGAAAGTTTCCATTTCTAAAGAGACTGTTTCCAGCAGAGCCTTCACTTTAAGGGAGCCAGGCAGGGGAGATGAGGTGGTGTGGAGCAGGAGAGCATCATAGACTTCACTTGAATGCTCAGAGCTAGAATTTCAGCCCTGCCCTTCCTAGGGTCTCTCTGTCAAGACTCCTGGCTTCTTCCCTGCCTCAGTTGCCTGATCTGTAAACTGGGGATGAAAACAGTCCTCCTATAAGACAGTGCAGAAGATGCCCATTTATTCAGGAAAAAAAATAATAATGTATTCACCGAACACCTGCTCTGTGCCAAGCACTCCTGCAAGCCCTGGAGACAGAGCATGAACAAATACACAGGATTCTTTGCATTGTCATAGGGGTTGAAGGGGCAGAGGCAGCAGACAAGTGAAGAAGTAATCCAGATAACTGCAGCAGGCACCAAGTGCTCTGAAGAATTCAAGCAGAGTGTGTGACAGCCAGTCCCTGTGGGCGGAATGCACCCTGCCCGGGTAGCCCTGAAGAGGGAATCCTCAGAACAAGCCCAGAATCCCAGAATCGGTCTGGGTCACAATAGGTGCTCAGTAAATGGTTCAAACCATTGACTGTTATTACGAAGGATCAGATATACACCTTAAATAAGGAGAGCTCCTGGGAGGATGCTCAGTGTGCCTGCCAGAGCAGATCTTGCTGCCCTCAGTTAGAGCGGGAAGAGATGCCTGGGGCACAGCCAGGGTAAAGGCCTGGCTGGCTGCAGCTGCCATGCTGTTTCTGGAAGCTGCTACCCGCTGCCACCTCCAGCCTCCATCAGGCTTTCATTTCCTAGGGCAGATCTGAGCGCCAGCCCCTGCTGCCGGCCTGGACCGCACATCAGAGACCGGGACCATTTGCCGCAGGTTTCACGGGGTGTAAAGTGCTCAGCACCCATTAAAGCAAGTGGGGTTGCAGGGAGGGGGCTGCGATCCTGCCTAAAAGGCTCTGAAACACTTTACAAAGAGCCAAGATCAGCCCAGCTTTGCCCTGGAACTATTTATCTCTGCTTTAAAATGCCATGGGCTGGGCTGAGAGCTTGTAAAAGGAAAAATGCATATTGTCCTCACCAAGCTGAGTGGTCTGACTGAGAGCTCCCCAGTACAGACAATGTAGCTTCTCACCAGTCCATCCATTCAGAGCAGTTATTAGGCACCACCTGTATGGAAGCCCTAAAAGAAGCACTAGAGCATCAGATATAGTATCTTCTTGTTAGATGCTTGGGAAAAGTGGAAGTGAGGAAAAAACATTCATAGGTACCTACTGTATACCAGGCTTTCCCATTATCTCCCTTGGTCCTCACTACAATGCATCAGACTGGTATCATCAACTTTGTTTATCACATAAGAAAATAGAGGCCCAGAGAGGGGCCAACTTCCCTGAGGTTTCACAGCTAATAAGTGGCAGTGGCAAAATTCAAACCCTTGATAGAAGAACTGTTTTCCTCCACAGAAAAGGTGAAGGAAAGTAGCTTGAAAGAAGTTATCCCTTCTCAGGGATGGGTGGAGGTGGGGAGAGGTAGGAGACCCCTTGCCTGAGGATCAGGGAGTGGGGGTGTGCACCAGGCTCCCCCACATCCTGGACAGTAAGAGTGGAGCACTTGCCTATCTACGCCAAGAACTTCCCATGAACTTTCTCAATTACCCTCTGTCCAATTACTAAAGTTATTCCCAGTGCACAGACAAGAAAACTGAGGATCCATGCCAATGAATAGCAGAGCCCAAATCATTCTGACTCGAATGTCTGACCCACTCACAGCCGTGTGACTCACAGTCATTGTGTTAAATGCTGCCCTCCACGTCCAAGGCATTTTGCAGTTTACAAGCATTTTTTCCATTCATTATGTCCACTTATGATTTGAACAAGCCTTGGGAAGAGGGCATCAACTCCCAGAACTCAGGCTCTGAGCAGTAGCCCTGCAAAAAGACAAGCAGAAGGGACCGTGAATCCCTAAACAGGAGGGGAATGAGGATGCCCCATAGTTAGGGGAGGGGGACACTGAGCCCTAACACACCATTAGTCATTCAATCTTCTACCTTCAACTTTCCAGAAAGCAGCCCTCACTTTTGACTGTGTAGCGGCATCCCACCTTTCCTTTCTCCCTGGAGGGAAAGGAATCAACTAGACGACCTAAATGAGCTCTCTCCTGGCCTGTGCCCTTGGTGTAAGAAAACTGGAATATGGCTCCTGTACATGAGAAGTGGGTTGTGAGCCAGTTGCCATCTGATTGCAAACTATTCAGATCCTTTTGCAAAGGGAAAAATAATTCATCATTCCCCAGACAACTGCCTTCATGGCAGTAACTCTGATATAGCAGAAGAGAATTCTCCAGCCAGTTCTATTTGTTCATTCATTCATTCATTCATTCATTTATCCAACATTCCTTGCCTGCGTCTGCTCCAGCCAAAGACTGCCGTGCAGGTGATGAGTGGATAGAATGAATACTGTTCTGCGGGAGGGGCTCCAGGAAAGAAGGGGTGAAGAAACTTCCAAAAGATGAGACTTGAACTACACAGCGGGAAGAAGGCTATTGCAGGTGGAACACATAGCATGGGCGAAGGAGAAATTCCAGAAACTCTGTGGGGACCCTCCTGGCAGGACCCAGCCGGAGCCTCACTCCCGCCACTTCCTACAGCTGAGGCCACTACCCCTTCCTGATAAGGTGTCATGATTTCCCTCCTTCCTTTCCAAGTGTTGGCTCCCCAATTTGTGGGGACTTTATTAAAAACACACAGTTAATGGTTAGGAAAGAGGAGTCATTTCTGCCTTCTCTTTCCCTCCCGCTCCTTGCCCTAGCCCCCACTCCAGCTGGAATGTAGCCATCAAAATAAACATTAAATGCAAAATGCCAGAGCTGAGTTATTACTTGTGAGGGTGCTGGGAGAAAAATTTATAGCAACATTACAGTGTTTTGTTAAAAATCTCTTAATGCACCAAAATGGGAAGGTGTGTGTGTTTTTTATTAAAATGTTACACTCTATAAATCCGATCTGCAGGAAGGACACAGGTGGTGACCCAGGGACTCAGCTGAGGAAGCTGTCACTTCTATCTTTGGAGCCGTCCTGTTCCTTGGCTCTGGAAGGAGCCTCTTCCCAGCCCCAATCCCTCTCCTCCACACCAGCTCCTCTTCCCTGGGAAAAAGAGAGAGAGAGAGAGAGAAAAAAAAAAAACAACTTGCTCTGGCCTCACTGCCACAGAAGAAGCCAGGAAAGGGTGTGACTAGATCTTTGCTACTTCCCGGACTGACTTCCCGATACCCTCAGGGTCTGGCTGAAAGTTGCAATTTTCTTAAAAAGCCTCTCTGAGTGGTAGAGCCCCCACAGAGCCCTTATGAAGTTTGTCTGAAGTGGGGTGAAATTTCCTGTTGGTCCATTTTCACAAAGTTAGATTCTGGCTGATGCTGCATTTTTCAAGGGCTTCCTTATAAAAAGGCAACCAGTTTCTGTCTCTAGCCTTCTGTTCTGGAATGTCTTTCCCTCAATGGTGGATAATATCACTGGGGCAGAAGGCCAGGTTCCTCTTCTCCTCTTAACCAAGTGTAGATGTAGGTGGGCCTGTCTTTAAAAGAAGAAAACTATGGAAATTTGAATTTACATACAGGGGTGGTTGTTTTTCTCTCCACCTTTCAAAGAGTGGTATCAAACCATTCCTTAGTGATATTAAAACAGAGACTTAGGAGTCTAGGGATTGGGCAGGTGTGTGAGAGCCCCTTAAGTTTCAGGGGAAATTGGGAGTGCACACCTGTAGTGAGTCAAATGGTACCCCCCCCAAAAAGATATCTGCAAGTGCTAACCCCTAGTACCTTCAAATGTGATGTTATTGGGGAAAAGGGTATTTATAGCTTAATTAAATATAAGGGTCTTGAGAGGAGATGATGCGAGATTAGCCAGGTGGTCTCAAATCCAGTGACAAGTATATTTATAAGAGCCAGAAGAGGAGGAGACACAGAGGAACCATGGAAGATGAAGGCAAACAGGTTTGGAGCTATCAAACACCAGGCAAGACAAGGCAAGGTTCTCTCTGGGAGACTCTGGAAGGAGTGCAGCCCTGCTGACACTCTGATTCTAGACCTCTTACCTCCAGAGCTGTGAGTGAATAAATTCTGGTCCTTGTAAGCCACCAAGAATGTAATAATTGGTTAAGGAAGCTCTAAGGCAGGTGTCCTCAAACTACGGCCCGCCTAGGACATTTATCCAGCCCGCTGGGTGTTTTTGCTGCCGCTGCCTGTCCTGCTTAGCAGCCAACTCATCTCAGAGTCCACAGTCTGGTCCTCCAACGGTCTGAGGGACAGTGAACTGGCCCCCCGTTTAAAAAGTTTGAGGACCCCCTGCTCTAAGGAAGCTAATAGAGCTTCTATCTGCATCTGGTGTAAAATATTTGCAGGAAATGTTTTATATGGTATTTGTAGGATGGGAACTGTGCCTATAATTTGGAGAGCAAGGTCACCAAAGACCCTCAGCCTGAGCCTGGTGTTGGAAGTCTCTGTCCCAGAGTTGCTTTCCACCCACCTCCCTGCTATCTCTCTCCAACTGACTACATGGGTTTTGCTTGAGCACCCCACTCCATGTGCTTAGCTCCCAAGTCCTCTAAGATCCACTTTGCATGTGGGAAACTGCTCTTTCTAAAGGCATGTGGTTGGGGCAGAGCCCTGGTGTCTATCTTGTCTGCCTGCACTGCAACCCAGCTCTGAGGGTGAGCAGCACTTAAAAAGGAAAAGAGGTCTTTCGAGGGTGATGTGAATGTTGTTGAACCCATCTAGACAGAGGTGGTGGTTGCACCCTTTCTGCAAATATGCTAAACACCACTGGATTGTTTGCTTTAAGATGGTTAATTGTCTGTGATGTGAATTTCACCTCAAAAGAAGAGGAGTGAGGGGAACCGCCAACTATTGCTTTTCTCAGTGCAAAAATCTGCAAAGCTCTCCATCCCTGAAAGAAGAGATTGAAACCTGCCAGTTAGCTTGGCAAAGGAAAGGGTGAAGCCAGTGAATTGTTTTAAAGCAGACAAACCCTGAAAGGACTCAGTTGGGAGCAGACAGGCCATCAAAGAGCAGGTCATGTGGCCCCAGGGACAGGTTGGGAGAAGGAACTAGGGAAATATGAGCTTGACCGAAAAGGATGTCAGCGTGGCTTCAAGAGTTGCTTTTTCCCTCTGAACGCCACAAGCAAAACCTACAACTGTCACAAACAGGAATAAGAACTGGAGGTTCTGGGAGTCCCTACCCATGTGATCACTAATCCTAATAGCTTCCCTGGGAGGTGGAAATAATCACCTCCATTTCACAGGTGAAGAAATTGAGGCACAGAAAGAAGTGACTTGCCCAAGATCTTACAGCAAGAGTCCATGGGGATGCAACCAGCTCCGCTTGGCTGTACAGCCTGTGTGGTTTTCAACTATCCCTTGGGAAAAAAATGATCGGATCTGGGAGCAAATGCAATTTACAGAAAGCAGCCTGGAGTTTCTGCACTCCTGATGGAGCATGGCAGAGAAATCACAGAAAACAGGTTGAGAGAAAAGAAGTTCAGTATCCTAGCCCAGGCCTTGCAGCGTCTCACTATACAGTTATAGCCAGGACACAAGTGTTCCACTGACCCGGAGGGATTGCATTTTCCTGGGTGTACAGGGCAGGTGGCTCTTCCTCACTGCCCGACCCTGCCTCTCTCAGGCTGCAAGTCCCTGCATGAAGACCAAGGGAGAATGCATTGCATAATGCAACTGGGGTGCTAAGCTGGGGCTCTGAACTAGCACCCAGGAAACAGGGAAGACACCACCTCCCAGAGACTTCTGCACCAGGGCTCTTCAGGCCCTGTGCTTTCCCTGGGAAGTGGGCCAAGTGGGACGTGAGGCTATGAATGTTTGTTTGGCAGTTTCTTTTCATGTATCAGCCATCTTTTTTGTTTGCAAGTTGGTTAGTTCTGGTCTAGGACACCGCAAGCGCAAGCACCCCATAGGTTCCCCCAAAGGGCTAGGGGTGCGGGAACCACAATGCTCACTGAAGCTTCTGCCCTTATATGGGCAATCAGGGCCCTTGGACCTCAGCTCTGAAAGGAGAAGTCAATGAGAGAAGGGGGAAATGGGGAGGAGGGAGCCTGGAGAGGCCAGCTGTGCACCCATAGTTTCTATAGAAAGAAGGACTTCAGGCTCAGGCGGGATGGGACAGAAGGTGGAGATCAGCCACTGGAGCTAGAGAGGCTAGGGGACAGATAAGGAGAACAGAAGGCAATAGAAATATAATAACTGCTGCCATTTACTAAGCACCTACTATGTGCCAGGTACTGTGCTGATTGCTATTTGTGATAGTCTCTCTCCTTCAGTGGCTAAGGCTACCCAAGTACTTCTCCTGGGCATTCCTCTGGTCTCTGCCCTCCCCCTCCAGTCCTCCTCCCTACCAGTCACAAGCCTTGGGATTATGTGATCAGAATGTGTGCTCTGGCTGCCTCCTACAACAGGTGCTAGGGCCCAGACCCCTCCTCCTCCAAAGGCAGGCGACAAGGGCAGGCGAGGAGGGAGGCTACAGGCAGGGGGTGCTAAAGCCAGATGCCCACCCCTGTCTGTGAGGCCCTAGGGCACAGTGGCTGCCTAGGAGCCAGAGGTCTAGGGTCAACCTGATCTCTCTACCCTGCTAAGATAACTTCAGGCAAGAATACTGCCTCTCTGGGCTTGTGTGTCCCTGGAGACAAAACATTACAGAGGGAATCAACAGAGTGAAAAGTGGTACTTAAAGTGCAAGTTAGGGAGCTGGAACAGGGGACAGCAGGGGCCTTCCTCCCTAGGACCTTCTCCCCACCAACACATACCTCTGCACCAACTGACAGGAAGGGCAAGATCTTGGGAACTAAAAATTCCTTTGGCTATTTCACTTCTGGTGCTTTGAAAGGACCCTGACCCAGGCCTGAGCTGTGGGCAGAAAAGAAGGATGCGTATGATCCATTTTCCTGGCTGCAGACGGCAGGGTCCCCAAACGATCACTTCAGGGGCTTTAAGGTTGGGCTATGGCGTCATGTATAGCAGAGTCCCCAGTATGTAAAGGACATGACTGTTGCTGTTATTAGAAAATATCTGAAGTGAGCATGATCTCATTTAATCCTTGCAGCCATTCCATGAAGTAAGTACTGAACTGTTATCACCATTTTACAGACAGGGACACTGAGGCTCATGAAGGCAGGCACTCAGCAGAGTAACACAGTCAGTAAGTAGCACAACTGGGATTCCAACCTGAATCTGAAGCTCTTGACTGAGGGAGTTGCCTTTCAGGGCATTTAGCTGCCTCCTTTCTTCCCACCTTGACCACTCCCAGAGGCCTTCTACTGTCACAGAAAAGAGTGCTCAGCCCAGCTCTGTCCCATAGAGAAGCCCCCTGCCACCATTGATGAGGACCATACTGAGGGCAGAAGGAAGGCTGGAAGTGGAGTCAATGGCAGCTGCCACTGGCTGCCCACCAATTCTGTGGCATGGAAGAGGGAACAGATAAGGACACCTTGGAGGAGAAGGACTCTTGAAGGTCCACAGTGATGGTTGGGGGAGGAGAAAGGGGAATTAAGGGCCATGTTCCCTCCTGAGAGATGAGAGGGAGTGCTAGGGTTGCACAGTGGGCGCTGGGGATTGAAGCATAGGAGGAGTGGGGGGAGGAGAGGAAAGAGGGTAGACTCAGATGGACTTCAAGAATGCTTAGCTGAGAACAGTCAGGAAGAGGACAGTCAGGAGGCCATCCCTCTCTTGTACCGGGGAAACCTGTCCCTTCAGCCTTCCCCAGCTCCAGCTTGGTTTTCTGGGTGGTGAGATGGAAAGATAACCCCTTACCACACAGAATTGCCACAGAGCTTGGGAGAGACCTCCTAGACCAGGGGTCCTCAAACTTTTTAAACAGGGGGCCAGTTCACTGTCCCTCAGACTGTTGGAGGGCCGGACTGTGGGCCCCAGGATGATTCTGCTGCTAAGCAGGACAGGCAGCTGCCGCAAAAACACCCAGCGGGTCAGATAAATGTCCTCAGCGGGCTGCATGTGGCCCACGGGCCATAGTTTGAGGACACCTGCCCTGGACTGTCAAATGAGCCATCCAGGCTGGCCATGCAGGCTTTAGTTACTGAATGAAAGAGAGGAGGGGCTAGAGGATGAGTTCCCAGACTAAGGGAGCAGGGAGGACTCTGAGCAGAGGGCTGCTTTGTCCCACGGGGTCAGCTCTACCCAGACTGATGGAGCTTAACCTTCTGGGGGGTCAGGGACTCCTTACAGACTGTTGAAATATTCGATGTCTCCCCACCATAGGCACATGCAAATACACAGTAGGAGGTCTTCAGATCCCTCTAGCTGTGGACACTCTTTTCCCTCCATTCCTGAAGCCTGCACCTTCAGAGCTAAGAAATGGGTAGGAAGTTCCTACCTGCTTTCCTGGAACTAAGGCTGAATAAAGGCAGGTCCACCCCTCCCGCCAAGCACCTGGAGAAAGGGCGACCTCACTGCTGCCCAGGAGGTGCCTCAGGCCCCTCTACGTGTGAGGTTTGGCCTGTGTCTTCCACACACACCCCCAATTTTTTGAAGCCACTTTTTGAAACCTTACAGAACCAGCTTCCAGAAGAAAAGAGACAAGATAAGAAAGCACAGGGGCTTCCGTCCAAACACCTGGCTGGGAACTATATGTGGATTTAAAGGATCTGTATTCTCCTCCTCTGTCATCAATATGCAACGGGTGGACAGCTTTAGACCCCAGAGGAGATTTCCGGTTCAAATAACATCCTCCCTGGTCAGCAAGAATGAAGGTGGTCGCCTCGCCGGGTCAGAGTGAAGACTTCGTCTTAAAACGCTTTCTAGCCAGCTTTTTCGCGGCGCCTCGGAGCTCCTGTCCCCTTCCCAGCGCTCTTTGCCTTGCCTGGCCCGTGAGGAAAAGTGCAGGGCATCCGATGCCCCTAGATCAGGGATGTAAAGCCCAGGAGCTAATACGGTTGGGAAAGGTGTGCGCCTCCAGCGGGCGGTGTGGCGGGTCGGTCATTTTCTTTTTATAGCTCGGTGGCTTGGGATTTGCTCTGCTTAGGTACTGGAGATGGAACAGCGTATGAGCCGCTGGAACTCTGCGGAACGCCTCCTTAATCTGGCACCTCGGGAATCTGCGTTATTCCCAGATAAATGAAGACATGCCCCTGAGTGTCGGATTCCTTTATGACCCTGGTCCTCCCCACCTTGTTCCACACAATACGGCGGAGCCGGGGAGGCGGCGGTGCTAAGGCCTTTCTCCCAGCGCTAAGTTCCCGAACGCTTGCTAGCGAGAGTCCAGAAATGGCTAAACACCTAAAGCAGGGGTGCAGGGCCCAGGATGAGGTGGGCGAGGAGTAAGGGACAGGCATCGCTGGGCTCCTGCGGGCTCAAAGCGCCTGGACAACCCTGCCCTCCTCGGTAGAGGAGCGAATGCGCACTCGCCGCCACCGCGGGGCTCCCAGAGAACTCCGGTGGGGCTCAGTTCTTCCCTCCCATCCGACCTGGGGGCGCGGGACGGTGCGCCGACTCCGGGGAGATCGGGCAGGGGCTGGGGTAGCTGGGGTCCTGATGGCGAGCGCCCCACGGAGAGCACCGCGGGTAGCGCGGGATGCGGGGGCTGGCGAGCGCCGCGAGTGTCCGCTAGGACTCGCCGCTTTCCTGCCCTCCCCAGCAGCCCTGGAGAAGTGGGAGCTTTTCTGTGTGCCCCACAGGCCAGGAGGAGTTAGAGACCTTTCGATCCGCCGGTCTGTAATCGGGTTTGTCTTCAGGGATCTCTGAGAGCGCGCGGTGGTTAAGAGCGTGAGCTCCCACGTCAGATCATCTAAGTTCGAGTCCCACTTTCTCTGCTTTGCTGTGTGACCCTGAGCAATCGTTTCCCTTCTCTATGCTTCAATTGATTGTTTAATCATAGTAAAAACGAGAATAATAGTACCACCCTAAGGCTATGGTGAGGATTGCAAAGATTTCCCTGAGCAGGAGCTCAAATGTAATGTAGCAGTTGTCCAACACACGGTAGTAATACTTGTTATTTTAGAGCATGAGATGTGTGCCCAAGGGTCCCAGGACAAGAGGGTTTCCACGCAAGATTTTTAAGCTTCTGAGCTTCATATCTTGACTCTTCCCTCTCTTCTTCAGGGATCCACATGTCCTTTCAGCTGCCCAAACGTCTGAGCAGTCTTCAAACCCTCCTGCCATTTGAGGCAACTTTGAACAAGTAGTGTACACGACTGAGGTGAGTACCGTCCCCTTTTGAGTCACAGGGAAGTTGAGACTTGGAGGGAATCCTGCTTCAAACCTGGGGTACCTCCCTACTGCTCCACTGTCCACCCAGCCAGGTGGGAGTGCAGTGGAGGATGGGGGAGTGAGAGCAGTTAGACCGAAGAGGGTAGCTCCAAATCTGTCCTTCCCTTTGAAAGAGGGTAGTGTCTGCTGGGCCTCCCTGCCTCCCCCGCACCCTCAATCAGGGCACTCTAGCCAACTCTGCCTCAAGAACTCAGACTTTAGCCACAGGGACTAAGCAGTTACACTCCAGTCCAGGGAAATGCTCTCTGCTTTTCATTCAGTCAATCTTCCACTTGACAGTTATTTTCTGAGCAGTGCTGTGTGCCAAGTGCTATACTCAGCACTGGGGAGACAGTTGCCATGGACTTGCATTCTAGCGGGAAGACAAATAAACCAAGTAAATTCACAAATGTGGGAGATAATGCCAGATCATGATAGTTGGTACGAAGGAACGGGCAGATGTGACAGGGGTAAGCTAGGGTGGTGAAGGAAGCCTCCCCCCTCCCCCCCAGGTGATGGCTAGAGCTGAAGAAGACAGACATTTCTTCACTACTTACCCACCCCTGCTCTACTGTCCTATGTAGGGGGAGGCTGCTTCCTGGAGAGCTGCCTGGGAGAAGGAAAAGGGAGGGAGGAGAGGACAACCAGGGCTGCACCTGCCAGGGGGTGGGGGATACAGGATCTGAAGCAGCGGTCCCCACGGACCCCCAGGGTTTCTAGTACACAGCCAAGAAACCAGTTGCCTGGAGTGTTAGGGACCTGATGGGAGGCAGACAGCAAGCCAGGGAGAGACTTGTTTCGGGAGAAATGACACACTTGCAGGGCAGAGGCTGGGGCCAGAACCGAACTTCAGCACTCTCCCTGTGGCCAGGGGACTGGCAGGGCACCCTGCATGCTGAGGAGCCGGTGGGAGCAGCTCAGCTTTCAGTTACTGATAGAGGGAGGCAGGGATGGACCAATAGATGGACAAATGCCTGAACACACACAGAATAACTGAATAATCAACTACATTTCATTAACATGGTGCTTGGAAGGGACCCAGGAAAAGGGGGAGTTGATGAAATTTTCATGAGGGTTTCCGGTCAAGTATTCATCCAGAATGTTGTCACCCAGACTTTGCCAAATTGTCCAGACACTTTTCGACTCAATGCACATGCTCATTCTTCCTGGGTCCATCTACAGTAGCGTCTTTCAACCTTTTATATCTCACGGCACACTTGAACCTATAGTTAAACTTCCCGGGGGGCAGACTTAAATTATGTTGATTTTAAAAAGAGTAAAGAAAACAGTATACCGTGCTTTGAATTTCTTTCAAAAATAATTTAATTATTGATCTTTAACATGTTTCACCTAAGATGTGTGCCACAGCACACTGGTTGAAAAGCACTGATCTAGAGCGTAGAGAACCCTCATCTTAAAGATGCAGGGCCTAGGAAGACAGGAGAGATACTAGATCCAGCATTAAATGCTGTACTGCCCTGAGTGCTCAGGTTTGAATCCCCAGGTGACTGTGGGTGGAGATTGAATAATGAGGCAGTACTTAAAAAGGTAATAAAAGCTGAGTGGGCAGGTGGTGAGAGGCAGCACTGGAAAATATTTCCTAGAATATGGCAGATTTTTGTATTGAGTGGGCCCCGCTTGGATGTTACTGAGAATATCGTCTAATTGCAATTGAACTTGTCCTGGAGCCATTCCCACTCCCTACCACACAGGAGAAGGGGAGGATCGCTGCCACCACGGGGTGCCTGCAGGCAGCTGGTGGGTGAAGGGAACTGGAGTAGCCTGCTCATTTGGAACTCTGTGACAAAGACGGATCTCCAAGCCTCTGGGAACCACACGATGTTTTTATTCATTTCTTCAACACATGTTTTACGAGCCCCAAGTCCTCTAGTGAACAAGACAGACATGGCTCTTGTGCAGAGAGAACCCACTGTTCTCTAGGTACAGGCTCAGGAGGAGCCCAGCTCACTGTTAATTTTGTTGCTAAATCTCGAAGAGGGAGTGGGTGTGAGACCTGTCATCCCTGGCTAGGGGCTGGGCTGGGCAGTTGGAAGAAATCGAGATGCTCAGGGTCCTACAGCCCTGGCTTTAATCTTGTATTGAAAAATGTTTACATGTTTGTGGGGCGTCAGACATGTAGGACACTGCTCAGGAGGGCATCTGATTAGTGGGGCTGAGATGCTCAAGTGGCCAGGCAATCAGACAACCAGGAGGCCTGGGAAAGAGACCAAGAGAGATGGGAAGGCTACCAAGAATAAGGTACTCTAGACTGAACTGAATCATCAGCAAAACACAAGCGTAGGGCTAAGGTTGGGGAAGTCCAGTTAGAGGGAGCCGCCTATGCTATGGTGCACAAGCCACAGAACTTGGCGGATTCTAGGAGCTGAAGGGAACTTCCGCTAGACGGGAGTATTTAGGATGATGGCATGCACACCCACCTTTCTGCTGACTTGGAAAATTACTTTGCTTCTTGGAGTCCCACTGTACCCATACGCAAAATGGGTATGACACGGGCTTGCATCCCCAAATTGTGGCTCAAGAGATGCTCAATAAATTTAGGACCCTCACGTGACTTAGTAGGTCTGCGGGCCAGAGAGGTGCAGTTCCCCTTAGCGGAGGGGGAGGGAATCGGCCCGCAGCGCTCCTGGCCCCGTTTTGTAGAATATCTTTATTAACGAGCACTTCAAGGTAAGCCGGATGGAAACCATATGTGGGATCGCACAGTCGGTGGCGGCAGTGGTGGAGAAAGGACCAGAGATACCCGAGAGTGGGGTGGGGGCAAGGATTAGCCCAGATGAAATTGGGGGTAGAAACACAACCCCGCAGACATTTTTCTTTGGGGGAACTCAGGTGAATGAAGTTGACATCTGATCTACATTCAGGGTGCTCTGGCCTTCTTTCGTTTTACTTTGCCCTTTCCCCTCTCGCTCCACTTCAAGACCCCTTCTATGTCTGTCCTCTATCCACGGATTTTTCCTGAGCTTTCAGGAGGGTTGCTGTGACTGTGCTCCTCCGATCTGAGCCACTCTGAGGCACAGGCTCTTTTCCTCTTTGCCTCTTAGCTGCTGGCGTCCCCTTCCCAGGTAGGGAGACAGACTCTCCTAAGCCTCAGTTTCCAGGCAGATGCTGCTACTTCTCAGCTGTGTGACCTTGGTCACCTCAGCCAGGTGACCGCACCTCTCTGAACCTCAGTTTGCTCATCGGAAAATTGGGGACCCCAATCTGTATCTCTCATGGTTGTTGCGAAGTGAAATCAAAAATCGGCCACGTGGAACAGGCTCAGCACACAGTGAAAGTTCTTTCCCCTTGCTGTGCCAGGTCTGGGGACCCTGAGGTACACATCCTTTGCTATTCCACGAAGAAAGCATGACCCATCAAATCCAAACCGTTGGTTTTCATTTGAGGCAGTGAGAGAGAAGAGACTGCCTCAGCTCTCCTCACCTCATACAATAAGCAAGTTAAGAGGGACAGTCTGGCGAGGCCGTTGGGTCTCCGACGCCTCACTCTCAAGTTTGCCTGTCAGAAAATGTCCTGGGCTGAATGCAGACATGGGGTGTGAGCTGCTCAGCCTGGAGAAGGGATCCTTGGGCACAGTTCTCATGGCCTCATGGCCTCTGAAGCCCGGCCCCTCGGGTGATAGAGTCAACACAGACTCCACCACATCCCAGCCCAGCGCCCTTCCAGGGAAGGGAAATAGTTAATAAAACGTGAAAGTGACCGTGCACAGGCAGCTAAGGTAGGGGTGTGTGTGTGTGAATCTTCTAGAAGAACCTGGAATGGGGAGGAGGGGGCTGGGAATAGGAGAAAGGTACCAGCGGGAAGGCCCCCGGCTGCACCTCCAAGTTCCCATCACGAGTCCAAACCACTTGCCTGCACCCCCAAGCCAGCGGACCCTCTGACACTAAACGTCAAAATCTGTTAAGTTTGTTTTTAGGTGTCTTATTTTATTTTTAATCTGTCATTAAAATTTGCATTTCCCTCGTCCCAAACTCAGACAATCCGCCAATTCGCAGCCAGGTCTCCAGAAGCCTTGAGGGTCCTGGCACCTACCCAGCCCCACCTAGAATCTGAAAGGCCCTGGGCTCCTCCAGGTTGAATCTCGAGCTATGGAGTTAGTGGCATCTCCTTAAGAGAGGAAAGAAGGAAGGGAGGGGCAGGGGGTGGTGGAAGGAGAATAGGGAGCGAGAAGGAGGGGAAGAAGGAGGGGAGAAGGAAGGAGCAAGTCGGAAAAAAATTCAATCTTTTTTTTTTTTTCCGCTTCAAAACCTTAAGAGGGTTTGAGAGATCTGGTCAACTTTCTGAAACATCTGAATCTTTTTACAGCCCTCGGTTCTTTCCCTGGGCCAGCTGTGGGGAGAAGACGGGGGAGGAGGGGAAGAGAGAGAGAGAAGCGGGTGTGGAGGGGGAGGAGGGAGAGCGCGCAGGCCGGGCGCCGAGTGCACCGCCATCGCCTCCTTGCCTCTCCAAACTCCCAGCCAAGGCGCGCGGTGGCGTCCTCGCGCCCTCGCTCGCGCCCCCGCCCGTCGCCCGCCGGAGCCAGGCATGAATGTTGAGACTTGCGTCTCTTACTGCGAGTCGCCGGCCACTGCCATGGACGCCTACTACAACCCGGTGACACAGAGCCGGGAGGGCTCGTCGCCTTTTAGGGCATTCCCTGGCGGCGACAAGTTCGGCACAACTTTCCTGTCGGCCGCCGCCAAAGGACAGGGATTCGGGGACGCCAAAAGCCGGGCCCGGTACGGCGCAGGGCAGCAGGACCTGGCGGCACCCCTGGAGAGTGGCGCCGGGGCCCGAGGCTCCTTTAACAAATTCCAGCCCCAGCCGCCAGCCCCGCAGCCCCAGCCACCGCCGCAGCCCCAGCAGCCCCAGCAGCCCCAGCCGCCCGCACAGCAACCGCATCTTTACTTGCAGCGAGGCGCCTGCAAGACACCCCCGGACGGCAGCCTCAAACTCCAGGAAAGCAGCAGCAGCCACAACGCGGCCTTGCAGGTTCCCTGCTACGGTAAGTGCACGTGCTGGTCACCGGGCGCTGGGGACCTTGGGGTCCACAGTTACGGCATCCCCCGAAACTCACTAGGCTCGCGGGAGGTGGGAGTCGGTGGGCTAGGGAGGCGCGGAACCAGCGATGGGTGACTCCAGGTTGTAAAGTTAAGAGCGACTGCTCCGAGGGGGCCGCGAATCTGTTCTCCCTCCTTCCAGCCCAAGCGCTACTATAATTCGACGAGGAGTTTGTTTCTCATGGTCTCTTCGGCGTTTCCACAAGCCGCTTGCTTTGCCTGCGGGTCTAGATTTGAAGCAGATGCTTTGTACCAGCTCTAGGCGTGCGGGGGAAGGAGTCGCGCGGCGCCTCGCTCGGGCGCTGTGCTGTGGGGCTGCTGAGGCCTCGCTCCACGCGGGCTCGGAGGCTCCTCGGGTGGCGCTGCAGGTGAGAGCATCGCAGGTGCCGAGCCCGACCCAGAGCCCGGACCACAGTTGGTGAAGCCCTCACGGGAAGCTAAGGTGCAGCGGTAGGGCACAAATGTAGCTACGGAGACCTTAGGATCCCAGAAGACCCTGAAATCCTGGGACCCAGGGCGCTGCTTGTGGCGGGGATTCGGGCCGGCCTTCGTATCGGCCATCCTTGGAGACGGCGGCCTTGAAACAATGGTTTAGGGCAGACCAGCCGCCGAGGCATATAAAGCTGTGGACCTCCAGGTGGCCCAGGGCTGTGGGAAGAAAGAAGGGTTTAGGTTCTTCTTTGGGCCCACAGGGCTCCCGAGGGAGACGGCCTAAATGACCTCCAAGCCCTCTTGAACTGGAGCCTGGGTCTCCCAACTCAGCAATCGTTGCACTAGGAGACAGCTCTCAAGGGCATTTTGAAGCCAGAACAGTTAGGAGTCTAGGCCTTCTCTTCTTCTACAAAAGAAGTTTGGGGTTGGGGATCCCCAAACTAGAAGGAAGAGCAACTGAGAAGGGAGGGAAATTCTTTTCTGGGCCAGAAGCCCTAGTTCCACAATCTCCCCCTGAAGCCTTGGGCTTTCGGGCAAGGGCCTGGTGAGATGAGCTGGTCCTGAAAGGCAAGGCATTCTACTGCCCAGTACAGCAGGATGGAGGGGCACTAGGCCTGGGGACAGAGGTGGGACATGGTGGAGGCCTTGATGGCTTTAACATTAGGAAAACAAATGCTTTCTCATATTCACACTCACTCTCGCAGGTTCAGAACTAGTCCGTAAATGGTTGCTGACAGGCACAAACATATACACAGTCACACACTTGCTTACACTTGCATTTTACACACACATACAACCTCTCCTTTATGAGCAAACGTCCATCACACCCCGAAAACACACTCATGTGGCCTCAAACAAGGTACACAACTCCCAAACCCACAGGACAGGACTTCGGGCAGATTTAGAAAGATCCGGTGGCCTTTTCCCACTTCCTCCACCTTTTCCTTTCCACCTCCAGTTGGAATGAGATCAGGCACTCAGATCACAGCCTTCCTCTGCTGCTCCTCGCAGGTGCTCCTTGGTGCTCAGGGACTCAACCTCGTGCATAAACACTGGCCTTCCCACCGGCTCAGACACCCTCCTCATCCCTGTCATTCAGGTCTTAGGTGAGAGCAGGTCCCAGCCTGGGGACCCATGGAGTTTCATTGTGAACAGCCAAGGAGGGGACTCACATTTTTTCTCTCCCACTGCTCTGGCTTTTGTATATTAAGGAAATCCACCAATGAGACCACTGAGGAAGCTGAGATATTAGGCAAGAAGAGAGCCCAACAGCTCCCAACTACTTGGTAAAAGATGCAGTCAGATCTGAGACAAGGAGGAGAGGGCTGGCCCCTCTTAGCACCTTCTCTGTCCCTTGCTGGACCCCAGCAACCAGCCTGGCCCTTCTTTTACTTAGGGAAGAGGTTAGCCACTTGACCTGGGGACTGCCCCTAACCTATAGCGTGACCTGGGAGCAAGTTGCTTCTCTAAGTTCTAGTTTCTTAATATTCATCAAAGTGATAATAGAAAGGCTTTTCTGGGTCCTATTATGGGCAAGAGCCTCCTTCCTCCATTCCCATCCCGATCTCCATGCTGTTTAGAACGTAAGAACACTCCATTCTGAGGACAGGACAAGCCCCTGCCACTGCTCTGGGCAAAGTCATAAGCTCCAGGTTGGGACCAAAAGCATACTCTATCCATGCACGGAACCCCACCCCCATGCAGCCTAAGATGGAGGCATTGCTCAGGGCAGAGCAGCCACTAACCAGCAACAAGTCCTTGTTTGTACTTTGTGCTCTCTCAGCAGCTGAGTTTCCCTGGCCAAGAGATTTCTGATTATTGTAAGGATAAGGATTACATGTGTTAGGTCTAAAATGGGAAAACTGAGGCACCAAGAGATAAAGCTCCACTCTCTACAGAGGTAGCCAGGAGGGAGGCCTCTGGTTTGGGCTCTTTAAACCACCAGAAAGCAGGGAAACTGAGGCATGTGAGTAATTTTTTTTCCATAGTTGCGAGAGTGTATACCCAAGAGAAGAGAAACAGATTTCAAGGAAAAAATCCTCTGAGGTTTCAGGAGCTTGAAGAAAGTCAGAGGCAGAGAGGACCTTGGTGCCAGGCCTGGCCTTGGCTGACCCTAAACCTTGCCACCCTTTCTGGCTCTGGGGGTCCCTGGCAAGAGAAATGCTTGGAAAGCTGGGAGGCTGGGAGATCTCTTACTGGACCTCAGCTGGGGGGCACCCTCTTGTTGAAATTTCCCACAGCTGAAGAGGTTGAGGACCATAACTGGGGCAAGGACACGCTGAGGGAGTTAAGGCAGAGGAGCCACCTCCAGTCTCTGCTGGCTCTGTAGTTCTTGTCCCAAGTTGTCCAAAGAGGAGTGACGGAAGTCCTCCCTGGCTGCAAGTGCCCCTTCCCTTTCTGGATCTTCGTTTACCCATCAGTACTAAAAGATGACTCCGAAGTCTTCTTGGGGTACAGAGACATCCGAGTTTTTATAAAAGTGTTCCAGCGAGTCCTTCTGCGGTCCGGACATATCCACGCTCCTGGTCCACCCTTTGGCCTCCCTTAGCGCCTGCCCGAATGTAGGGCAGGCCTCCTTGGCCCCAGAAGAGGCGTCCGGTTGGAGACTCCACGTTTCTCAGCGACGAAGGGCCTCTTTGTCGCCAGGAAAGGGACTCTGGTGCCTTGCTCCCGGCCGCCCCCCACCCCACCTCCAGCCCGGACTTTTAGAGCTGAAGCCAGAGCGAAGGCAGGACGCGGGGCTGCTGCGGGAACTGCCCTGCCTCCTCCTTCCCTTTCGCTTTCGATTTGGTGCACGCAGATTTTTGTCAAGAGCCGACTGCTCGGTTTCCCACGCATCCGCCCTCAAAGGCAGGCTCTCAGCGCCCAGGTCTGGGAGACTTAAGCCAGGCTGGAGCCCCCAGGTTGCCGCGGAGGGGCCCATGGCGATGAAACGTATTAATTCTTCTGGGTTGCATTTAATGCAGTCAAAGAATGGGGTGTGTAGTTGCATTTGACTGAAGATCCCAAAAAGACAGGGAGAAACGGAGAGGGACCCATAAGCAGCAAGAGCCTTATGGGAGACTAGGAGGTAATCTGGAGAACCGGGAACTGAGAGAAGAAGCCTATTCGGGAAGGGAGGAGATCCCCGATCAGTTTTGAAGGGCAAACGGAGAAGGAAGATGCTTTTAATCTTTTACTTTGTTAATTTCCTTTGCCGCCAGCCTGCTCCGCATTCGTTTTTAAATAGAAAAA
>CAUYQV010168653.1:0-26326 GCA_963574575.1 Galagoides demidoff
TTTTTTTTTTTTTTTTTTTGCAGTTTTTGGCCAGGGCTGGGTTTGAACCCGCTGCCTCCAGCATATGGGGCCAGAGCCCTACTCCTTTGAGCCACAGGTGCCGATCAGTTTGCCATTTTCTTTCTTTCTTTTTTTTTTGAAACAGAGTCCCAAGTTGTTACCTGGGTACAGTGCTGTGGCATCATAGCTCACAGCAACCTCAAACTCTTGGGCTTAAGTGATTCTCTTGCCTCAGCCTCCCAAGTAGCTGGGACTACAGGTGCCCGCCACAAATGCCCAGCTACTTTTTTTTTGTTGCAGTTGCCATTTGTTGTTGTTGTTTTGTTTTTTCTAGCTGGCCCAGGCCAGGTTTGAACCCACCACCCTTGGTATATGTGGCAGCACTCTACCCAGTGAGCTACAGGCACCACCCTGCTTGCCAGTTTCTTACTAAGTTAAACATTAAATTACCATTACCATAAGCCTCAGCAACTCTACTGCCAGGTGCATACAGGAAAGAAATGAGAACACTTCCACGTGGACCAGTGGTTCTCAACCTTCCTAATGCTGTAGCCCTTTAATATAGTTCCTGTGGGTTACGACCCACAGGTTGAGAACCACTGATGTAGATACTTGCATGCACACATCAGCATTATTCATAAAAGCCAAGTGGAAACAACCCGTGTCCACAAATAGATAAACAAGGTGGGGCCCATCTATACAGTGGGACAGCCTCTGTGAGGCTAATGCATGGTGCCACATGAATGAACCTTGAGGGTGTTATGCTGAGGGATAGGGGCTCAGACACATAAGGCCACATGCTGTATGACTCCACTTATGTGAAATTTCTAGAAAAGGCAAATCTACAGACTGGAAGCCAGTCAGTGGATGTCTGGGGCTGGGGTGAGACTGTAAACAGGCAGGATCCTTCTGGGGTACTGTGATGCTGGCAAGCTGGATAGAGACAGTGGCTGCATGACTGAACCACACTTTTATAATGGGTGAATTTGGTAAGTTGTATCTCAGTAATGCTATTTAAAGAGACACATGGCTCGGCACCTGTGGCTCAAGTGGCTAAGGTGCCAGCCATATACACCTAAGGTGGCAGGTTCGAATACAGCCCAGGCCCACCAAACAACAATGACGGCTACAACCAAAAAATGGCCAGGTGTTGTGGCAGGTGCCTGTGGTCCCAGCTGCTTGGGAGGCTGAGGCAGGAAACTCGCTTGAACCCAGGAGTTGGAGGTTGCTGTGAGCTGTGATGCTAGGACACTCTACCCAGGGGGACAGCTTGAGGCTCTGTCTCAAAAAAAAAAAAAAAAAAAAAGAGACACATGTGGACACTTCGCTGCACTGGGATATGGACCTGGGCCTGCCATGTGTTCAGCAGGAACACAGGGATCCCTCCCTTCCAACACCAGCCACATGCCTTGCCCTGGGCCCTGCTTTGTCCTGCTTCCTATCACATGTCCCTGGACCTCAAGCTCCACCACGGCTTTCTCTGTTAAGGTAACTTCCAGGGCTCTATTGCCTGGCCTTAGGCTTGTTGCAGCTGGCAGCCTTGCTAAGCCCTCCAGCATTCCAATCAGGCCCCTCCTCAGCCAGATGTCTGGCTTCAGCACTAATACCTCCCTGCGGGGCCAGCTCTCAGATAACCAATTGCAATCCTGTATACTGTGCGTGGCTCATACCTAACCCTCCCCTCCCACCTGGGGTCCAGCAGACATGTCAGATGAAGAGATGAGGCTTTGTTACCTGTGGAAGCCAGATGAGGCCCCCTGGCAGAGGGCCATCACTGCTGCATCAGCCCCTCCTTCCACTGAGACCACAGGTTAGGGGAAGGCAGAGGCTTCTGTGAGGGTCCAGACAGCTCAGACCCCACTGCCTCCACACCAGGTACCTGCTAACCTTGAGAGGGCTCTCCAGGTGACCCAACAGGTAGCTAAGACTACAGCAACAGCAGCCCCAACTACCCTAGGCCTAAGTGGCCATGATGACTCTCCTGAAGGCAGCCACGTCGTGGCAGGGGCACAGAGGCAGGTCTAGGAGCTCATCCAGTTCTGAGGGCCCGTGGGAAGCAAGTTCATGTTCTGGGACTGCCAGTGTCAAGACTTCCTTCAGCCCAAAGAAGCTCCTAGAGCAGCTCCCCCAGGAGCCCAGCTCGGAGAACCTGGTATCCCAGTGGTGGACTGTCCTAGCATGTGCCCATGTCTACCAGAGCTGACCAGGCAAACCAAAGCCATGTAGCCTGGCTTGGGCAGGAGGGGCCAGGAGCCCAGACCAGCTCATCTAGGAATGGAGACAACCTTGAGGTCCTCAGCCCTTCCACTGCCAGGGTAAGTGAGTTGCCAGGGAATGGGGACAAACAGGAAACTCACTTTTCTATAAGCACCTCTGCCAAGGAAGGGACACCCTAAAAAAGAAGCCTTCTGTACCCAAAAGCCCTCAGGGAGGCTGTCCCCTCCCCACCTTCTTACCTTCGGGCTCGGGGGCGTGGGTGCTGCCGGGTGACCAGGGTGCCTCCCCAGACAGGCCCCCCTGGGCTGCTCCTACACCAGTCAGCTGCTGCCAGGGGCCCTGGGTAGGGCGGCCCCCCAGGGAAGCTGTGGTCCGACTCGGTTTCGGCAGCCAGGGAGGAGGCGGAGCTCCCCATGGCCCCCTTGACATCGGCTGTGCAGAGAGCCGGGCCTGGTCACCTCTGGCCAGTGGTGGGCAAAGTAGAGCATGGAGGGAGGAGTGTGCCCATGCCAGAGACAAAGTGGCCAGCTGGTCACAGTGACATGACAACAGAAATAGAGAGAAAGAGAGAAAGAGAGAGAGTAAAAGGAGAGAAACACAGCATAATCCACACGAGGGGTCTCAAAGCCCCAGGAGGGTTTTTTAGCATGCTGAGTGCTGGGCTGGATCCCTGGGAGGGCCACAGTGCAGGGACCTACCTGGCTAATCAGAGCCAGAGCACACATCTTGCAGCACCCACTGGCTTCCTCCTACCATTAGGGGTCGCATTAGGGTAAAGGTTAGGGGCCAGAGGTTGGGGTCCCAGGATGGGGCTTCCCTGCCCATGAAAACCCCACATTACTGATCTCTGGTCTTCAAAGAGGTCTTGTGCCTTGGTGAGAAAAGAGATCACAGAATTTTGCATTATTATTGAAGAAAGGATCAAGGAGACATTTAACCAAAAGGCAAGGAGGAGGAGGGGTTTGGTTAGACCTGAGGGGTATGCAGAGCCACCACAAAGCCAAATGAAGACCCTGGATCTGGGGTGCAGAAGAAGCCAGGGAGGGGCTGAGTTGCATAGCTGCCCACACACCTGGGCCAGCCCCAGACAAGAAGATAAGGAACTTGAAAGGCTAGAGAGGCTGAGGGCAGAGGCTTGCCTTTGGATCTCCCATGTAGAGAGGTAAAACTCACCCCTGCTCGGTGACCTAGGAGAATGTGTCTAGCCAGGGCCTCCAGTGGGCTCTTTGTGCTCAGAGAAGGCTCCTTTACTCCTCTGGGTAAAGGAGCATCAATCCTGAGACAGAGAGGACCCTGTAGTCCCTAGGCAGCTGCCTTCCTCCCCTGTGCTGCTGTCCCCACTTCTCCCAGCTTCTGACTAAGTCTCTGGGACAGAGAGACAGTATTGGGGTGGGAATGGGGGGGATGGTGAAAGAAGTAAGAGGTACCAAAGGACACACCTTAGGATGCAGGTAGTCCAAAGGCACCGACCGATATAGGGAGGCTCCTAGGTGGGCCCACGGTCCACATAAGCAGGGCTGTGTGTGGCATTCTAGAGGGGCTAGCAGCTTGTGCAGCTCTGAGGCCACAGGGCCTGGACACAGCTGAGCACATGGCACTGGGCACTTATGGCTAAGCCATCCCCCTAAGGGCTGTGGGACCCAGAGCTGCAGGGCAAGGGGCCAGAGAATTCTGTACTCCTCACTTGGAGCTTCAGTCAGTGGGGCTTCAGTCAATTAAGTCCCTTGTGCAGCAATAATGTTTGCCCAAGTTGCTTCTTATCAGTACATGAGGGTCGGCTTGCTTTGGAAAAACTGGGGTCATGGGTGGGACAGAGTATCACTGGCCCTGGTGGCTGGTGATCCCACAGTCCCCTGGTCCCTCAGGCCTTCCCACAGGCAGAAAACACATTGGTTCAGTGCAGAATCACAGACTATGGCCCAAAGGCCAAGTCTAGCCCGCAAGACAGGGATTGGTTGGAGAATGAATGGAAAAATGAAAAATAGTTGGAAGAATGAAAGGGAAATAACACTTTGTGAGAGGTAAAAAGCACGTGAAACTCAAATTTCAGTGTCCACAGTTTTGTTGGGACACAGCCATGCTCAATGATCTGCATGCTGAGGCTACCCTTCCTCTGGGAGGCCATGTGGCCAGCAAAGCAGAAAATGCTTCCTTCCTGGCCCTTTAGGGAGCCCTGCTGGCCAGTTGAGCCATAGCAACACTGCCCAGCATAAATGGGAGTCATGGATATCATTTTAAGTTTCCTAGTAGCCACATAAAGAAGGTAAAAAGAAACAGCTAAAATGAAGTTGACATAAGAATTATTGTGATATTTAGGATCCTTTTTCTAGTTAAGGCCTTTGGACTATGCTGTGTTTCCCAGCCCATGTCAACATAGATGTGCCACACTGTGGGTTCAGTGGCCACATGTGCCAGCAGCTTCCTGCAGTACTTGAGCTCAAGCCCATGGTGGGCCCAAGTCCACTTAGTTACTGATATTTTGAGGTCTTGGTTGGCAGCTCAGCAGAGAGCATGGTCAAGGGCAGTCAGTCCCACTCACCCAGGGGCCACCCAAGACACCTGCCTCTTGCTTGGTCAGACACAGAATAACCAAAATGACACCTGCACTCCTGAGCCCACTCCATGTGGATGCTCCCATGGGAAGCAGGCCCAGGCATCTGACGCTCCTTCCATAGACAGACCCCAAGTAGGTGAGGATCAGGTGAGGGCTCCACATCTAGCAGAGGTGTCCACAGGGCAGGAATTGCCCACAATGAGGCACTGAGCTGGCCAATCCCTAGTCATGAGTTCTGCCCAAGTCCTTGTGAAACCAGAGAATTGTGCACCCTCAGCTCCTTCGTGATTTGCCTACTATCCATGTCCAGGAACTTGTCCTTGTGAAACCAGGGAACTGTGCACCCTCAGCTCCTTCGTGATTTGCCTACTATCCATGTTCCTTGACCCTCAAGGAACCTAAGGTCACATGTGATGCTGGAAGCACAAGCCCCCAGGAAGACCCACAGCAGAGACAGGGTCTTGTTGTACCCTAGGCAGCCAGTGCTTATGCCTGTCATGGGGTTAAGGTGCACCCTGGCCTCCACATGCACCTGTGCTGGCTCATATCCCTTCCTGAGCTGGATCCAGCCTCAAAAAGCTGACCCTGTGGGCCCATCTGGGGCAGGAGAGAACCTGTCAAGGGGTAAGCTCCTCCTGGGAGGGAGGAGGCAGTCCTGGATGGCCAGCTCTGGCAGGCTTGCTCTGGGGTTTTCTGGGGCACTCAAGAGGATCTCCAGATGTCATCACCTCAACCACCCCACATTTGCTGCTGCAGAGACCCCAACATAGGTCGTGAGGAGCCCCTGCCCACCAGGCAAGGTCCACCCTCATACTGATGCTCTGGGGGGGGGAGGGGGCAGGCCGCCTGACATAGATGTGCACTGACTGGAGAGCCCCACATGGTGCAACTATGGGTAGCTAGCGCCACGCTCCCCCTTAAACCCACCCTGTCTTCTTGACAGCCTTCCTGACGCAGCTGTTGGCTCAGGTCCCTCTGCATTCCTGTTCCCACTGTGGTTAGGCGAGCTCCACGTGCATGGTGAGCAGCTGCATAAAAGGCTCCCTACACTTGGCTTCTGGGAGGCTCCCAGGAGGGTGAGAACTGCATTTAAGAGGAAGACTCCAAGGGGAGGGACGGTGCCCTGGCCAGAGCTTTGAAAAGAAGGCTACCATACTTACAGCCATTTGCCTAAGGACTTGGGGACAGGGCGAGGGAGCCCAGGGCAGGCCTGTGAAGAGGGCTTGATGCAGGTCAAGTCAACCTGGGGTTCCCACCAGGCTCCATGTATGAATAACCCACAGAGAGGGGTGAGGCTATTACAGTGTAGACTCCCCAGACCTGTCCCCAGGCCTGCAGAGCAAAGCCAAGCCCCAATGCCACCCCCAACTCCTGCAGGCTTGCAGGCTTGGTCTTAGGTGCTCAGACACAGCAGTGAGCAATACCAGAAACTACTGCCCACAGGGGGCTCCCTTTGCCCCTGTAACTCAAAACCCAGGGACAAAGACTTCAGAAAGGCACAAGGCACTCTGAGGACAAGTTGCCTGGCTCTGGGCTATGTGTACTCTGTCCCACTGGAGGCTTTATGTGTCCTCCTTTGCCCCTGGCTTCACTGGGAAGCACTGCCCTACTTTTAAATGGGGCGGTGGCCCAGATCTGGTCTCAGGAAGCACAGAGGTAGGGCTGCCATTGCCCTATGCAGACACAGTGTTAACCAGTATGGCCGACTGGCTGTCCCGTAGTCCTGGCAAGAGGCTTGTGTCCCCCCACATACCCTGTGAGGACAGCAGAGACAGACAAGAGTGATCCTCCCCAGGGCTTAGTGTGCGGCCAAGTCCCAGTGGGGACATGTCAACTCCCCTAGCTCTCCTGCCCCTACCCCCCACCCTGTCCTCAGCCACTGAGGACTCTCTAAGTATGGTCACCAGCACATGCTACATCTCTGGGGCAGGACACACCCTCTGGTGCTTCCCTCAGAGTGGGGTGTGATGTGTATGTAAGCCCACGCTCCTGAGGCTACTGGGGCTCCCCTAAGGGCCAGTGTCCCCACATGGGGAGCTGGAAGCCCATAAGGGAATACTCCTGGAACAGGCTCCTGCCGTGTGGCATTCTGCCCTGCACTCCCCATCTTCTAGCTTATGGTTTCATGGTGCACCTGGCAAGGCTCATGTGCCCTCCCCACTGCTGTGGGTACAGGTGATGCATGCTGAGCAGGGCCTTCCACTGCAGCCGACAGGCACATTCCATATACACAATTGTGTCTACGGAATGTGCCTGTCAGCTGCAGTGGGGTGCCTGCATCTTAGCAAATATTATGAAGAGCTGTCTTGAGTGATCGGCCTAACGTTACCCCACCGTGGGTGGGTCATGGGGGAGGCAAAGAGAGACTGGGGGTTCCTGTGTCAATAAGACGTCAGCCCTGCCAGGCTCCCATGGTCATCCCACCCCAGAATGGCACCCATCAGATCAGGATGATGAGAGCAAGCCAATGCTTGGGACTCAGCCTGCCTAGTCCTTCAGCCTGGGGACAGATGCTTCTGCCCTCATACTAGCTTGACACCAAGGCCACCATTGGAGGGAAACAACTCTGAGAAAATTAAACTCTTGCCTAAGTGTGGCAGGAAGGATGGGGACAGGTGGTGAATTCTCCCTGTCATCCCCGCAAGAACCAGGCCAACCTCCCCTATGCCCCTAACTGCCAGGACAGCATTCTTTCGAAACAGGTGGAGGGCCCTCCACAGGGAGGGAGCATCCTCAGCACCTACACCACCAGCTCCTAAGGACAAGGCAGGCCACGCACATTCTCTACCAGTCCTACCCCAGCACTACCATCCAGGATGTGGGGATGTCACCACAAGATCCAACATCTGCCCTGACTAGATACTCCTTAACAGGACCATGGCCCAGAAGGCTGGGAGACAGGCTTTGTCGAGTGACAGGGCAGCCAGCTTCAAGGGGTTCTGTGAATCAAGGTTCTGGGGGTACCCTGGGCACTGTGCCAGAGAGAGGCACCTTGCCACAGTCTTCCAACGTGCTGCACCCCCTGATAGTTCTGCAATTCAAGCAAACCCATCTCTAGATCACAGTGCCTGGGCACTAACTCACTCAAGGCCCCAAGAGTTCCAAGCTCCCTCTACACCAAGTCTGGTTTGCTGCCTTGGAAGGGACACCCCCCCCACACACACACAGGCTTGCCACCCTGGCTGCCATCAAGGGGGTGCCTTGCCTGGAAGGGCTGGTCTCTGCCCCCAGAACGCTAAATGTAGCCTCCAATCTTATCAGCACAAGCCAAGGTTCCCTAGAAATCATGCCTGACCAGCCACATGGCCTAGGAACCACTTCCCTTTGGAAGCTGTATCTGCCCCACAGTCAACTGTGGCCAGAGTCCTGCGGGGCAGTGTGGGCACAACTGGTGCCTCAGTGCCTGACCTCAACTTAGACCTGTCCAGTCCATCTGGTTCAGCCAAGATGGTAGACAGGGCTGTCAAAGGTCCTGCATTGACCTCCCACAGCAGGGCTGGAGACCAGCATCAGCAAGGGAGGGCACCCTGGGCTTCTGTGGCACTGCCAAGGAAAGGCAGCCACCAAGAATCCAGGTCCTGGCACCACTGGCCACTCCACCTGCTTTGCTTTTCTTGGCATGTGCTTCTCAGCAGGAGACACCAAGGCATAGATGCTCACCCTATCTGGCCTGTACTCCCACAGCCTCCTCTACTCATTCACCCATCACCAAGGACAGTAGCCACCACCCACCTCCACCTGCTGTAAGCCTTGTGGCATGGAACAGGCAGGGCACAGGGATGACACTGATCTCAGTGAGGTGAAGCACAGAGATTCAGCTAAAAATCAGACATACTCACCTAAGAGCTATGTACAGAAACAAGCCTGGGGGTTCCAGAGTTCAATAGGGCTTCCTGCTAACAAACCTTTGGAGGAATGTGCCCTTTCCTGAACTGTCCTGCCAACACTGGGACATATTCCAAGGCGACCCTTCTCTTCTAGTTCCAGCTTGCTTAGTATTTGCTAAATACTTCAAGGTCTTTGAAGGTTCCAGCCACCAGCTCTAGGTCAGAAGTTGGAGGAATAGGGGACTGGCTTCCAGCTGCACTGCACCACTGAGGGCTTCAGTTTCTCAGCCTGCTCAGCAGCTCTGCAACACCCAGTAATTCTGGATTACTGGTGAACTTCCAACAGGTGGGATGGGCTGGATTCCCTCTGTTTCCAGAGTTACCTGACTTCCTGGATTGAGAGGAGAAGACACAGGCTTCTCTGAAATATTAGCAAGGACAACAAAAATAATGTCCTGAGAGGCTCACTGGGTGAGGGGAGGATCTGGAAGGACAGGAAGACAAGGAATAGGGGGGTCGCTGTGTGTCCTTCTGTGTCTTTATTTTTATTTATTTAATTTATTTATTTATAGACAGAGTTGCACTTTGTTGTCCTCAGTACAGTGCCTTGGCATCAAAGCTCATGGCAACCTCAAACTCCTGGGCTCTAGTGATTCTCTTGCCTCAGTCTCCTGAGTTGCTGGGATTACAGGCGCTGGCCACACGCCTGGCTATTTTTAGAGACGAGGTCTCACTCTGGCTCAGACTGGTCTTGAACCTGCCTCAGCCTTCCAAAGTGCTGAGATTACAGGTATGAGCCACCACGCCTGACCTTTTTTTTTTTTTTTTTTTTGAGACAGAGTCTCACTATGTCACCCTGGGTAGAGTGCCATAGTGTCATAGCTCACAGCAACCTCCAACCTTTGGACTCAACTGATCCTCTTGCCTTGGTTTTTCTTTTTCTTTCTTTCTTTTTTAGAGACCGAGTCTCACTTTGTCACCCTCAGTAGAGTGCCGTGGCGTCACAGAAACCTCCAGCTCTTGGACTTAGGTGACTGTCTCGCCTCAGCCTCCGGAGTAGCTGGGGCTATAGGCGCCCACCACAATGCCCGGCTATCTTTTGTTGCAGTTTGGCCAGGGCCAGGTTTGAACCCACCACCCTCGGTATATGGGGCCGGTGCCCTACTCACTGAGTCACAGGCGCTGCCCTTGTCTCAGTTCTTCTATTTTTAGTAGAGATGGGGTTTTGCTTTTGCTCAGGCTGGTCTCAAACTCATAAACTCAAGCAATCCCCCGCCTTGGCCTCCCAGAATGCTAGGATTACAGATAAGCACCACCACGCCGGGCCATGGTCTCCAACTCTTGAGCTCAGGCAATCCACCTGCCTCAGCCTCCCAGAATGCTCGGATTACAGGAATGAGCCACCATGCCCAGCCCTTTTTGTTTTTAGAGTGGCATACTACCTCAGTTATGTATCATGAAAAAGGAAATTTCTAAATGGTATTGTCAGGGAAATAGAACATTCTCAGGGTTTTAGTTTTAGTTCACAAGTTCAATGATGCGTAATGTTGAATACTATTTTTAACATGAAAAAAAGGACAAGACAAGCACTCTCATTTTTTGGCACATCTATATTTCTGTCTGCCAAGCAGCAGCAGGTATAGCCCTGCCCTGGGCAGCCAGGTGGCCTTGCTGGTAGCAGAGCAGGGGTCACGGGGTGGGGTACTCATGTCTCCTGTTTGCCCTGAAAAGAGACAGATGAGAAGTTGTATGGCCCTGGACCCCAAGGAGGACTCTTGGCACTTCCTCTCTCAGGAGACTGGCCTCTCCACAGCCACCTTTCAGAAGACAGAGGGTCCAAAAAGCTCCAGAACACACTGTATTTCCCACTGAAGGGAGTGAGAGGAGGGGGATGAGGCAAGAAAGAGAGGTGTAAGAGGTTCAACCTGTCCAAGTGACTTGGCTGGTAGTGGACAACTGTAGTTCCAGCTACTTGGGAGGCTAAGAGAGGAGGATCACTTAAGCTCAGGACTTTGAAGCTACAGTAAGCTATGATGATGCCATGATACTCTAGCCTAGGTGATTGAGTGAGTGAGACTCTGTCTCAAAACAAAAGCAGCAACAACAACAACAACAAACACAAAGGAACTTTTTCAGGAAAAGTAGAGGGGAAAGGGGGGGGCACTGAAATTTGCACTTAGCAAATACAAAGAAAGCTAGAACTAGAAGAGAAGAGCCGCTTTGGAGTGTGTCCTGGTGTTGGCAGAACAGTTCAGGTATTCCTAATACCCCCTTCTGTAAAGTGAGTTTCTTCCACTCAGGAGGGGCAGAAGGCTGCAAGGACTACCATGACTGGGCACAGCCACTGTGGCATTTTCTTTTTTTTTTTTTTTGAGACAGAGCCTCAAGCTGTCCCCCTGGGTAGAGTGCCGGTGGCATCAAAGCTCACAGAAACCTCCAACTCCTGGACTCAAGCGAGTCTCCTGCCTCCGCCTCCCAAGTAGCTGGGACCACAGGCGCCTGCCACAACGCCAGGCTATTTTTTGGTTGCAGCCGTCATTGTTTGGCAGGCCTGGGCTGGATTTGAACCCACCACCTTAGGTGTATGTGGCTGGTGCCCTTAGCCACTTGAGCCACAGGCGCCGAGCCGTGACATTTTCAAATAGCAGCTTATTGACCTGCTTTCCTTCTTATATCCTGAAACCCCATCTAGCACCTGCTCCAGCCTGGCTACCAGGGAGGCAGAGGCCGCAGCCTTTGCAGCTCCCCTCCAACCTCAGGGAAGCTAAGAAATCAGGATGGTGTGAGATAGCAGAACCATGAGAGTGTTAGGACAGAAGAGATGAAGTTGATGTATGTCACTTCACAGGACGTGAAATGCCCTTAATGAGTCCTTGCGGGAGGAAAGGCTATGTTTGCTTCCTATGTGGCAGCTTGTGCAGGCTCCTTAGAGAGCACACAAAGGAATAGCCTGACACCCAGGGCCTTGTGGCTCTCCTTGGGGACCCCATTCTGTCCATCCTGGAGTCTTTGCACTGACGTAGGAGGCCCCTTTGCCTTTCCGCAGCCCTGTTCCATGCAGGCCCAGTCCTAGTGGCACTGAGGCAGCCATACAAAGAACCCACACGCAGATACCCCAGATACCTCCAGGGGCTCTACTGAGATGCAATATCCAGGTGACAGGTGTGGTGAGCATGAGAAGCTCACATGAGGGTCACACACAAATCAGCAAGTCTATCCATCCCCTGGACTTGGAAACATCCCTTGCTCCCGAATAGGCTGTTGTACCTCCTTTCTAAAGCTTCCTGGGAATACTCTCAGATGTCACAAACTGAGGGAGCACTGGGGATACTCACTGAATTCCTGCTCTGCATCAGCTGGACAGTGCTGGGCCTCCCAAGAAACATAAACAACCTTGTTCTCCAAGTGCCCTGTCTAGCCCTACCTCTCCTAGTGGATGTGAGCACTTCAGTGTCCAATGAAGAGGCCAATAAAACCCACACCATGTGCCTCATGTCATTTCAGCCACACAGTCTAGGGCAGAGCCATCCTGGGTTTTTTGTAGTTGTGTTTTTTTCAAAGACTTTAATTGTTTCCATTTAATTATATCATTTGCCTTCCCAGCACAAGGCCACACCTGGTACAGTAAGCAGAAGCATCATGCCAAAGGCCAGAGGGCTAGACCAGGGGCTGGTCTGCCTAGAACAGCCATGTGGATAGATGCCCTCCCTCGGGGTCTTCAACCAGCTCAGGCCCCTGAACAACATCTATAGGAGTTTTAGGACAGCAGAATCATTCTTTCCAATCATCCTGTACAAGGGGTGGAACAAGGAGGTGGAAAGGTAGCTTCATGAGTCAGAGACCTAAATGCTCAGCCTCCCTTTACCCCTCCTCTGCCAGCAACTGCGGTCCCTCAGCTTCACTTTCCTTATCTGTAAAACTGGAGTTACCAGAGTGCTGCCTCAAGGCCTGCAGAAGGATAAAATGAGAAAGGTGCCCAGAGAACTTGGTGCAGGGGCCTGATGCATAGGGAGTTTCAGTGGGGCTGAGGCTCTTAGAAAGATGCAGGATTAGTGGGGCCCAGTCCCTTCCTGCTCTCAAAGAACAGGGTCTGTGGAGGCCCAGACACGAAGTCCTTGAGCCTGGCTCCCTTGAAGAACTGATGTTAGTGATCTGCCATCAAGCAGCTCCAGAGACTCTCAGAAGGGGAAAAAAGAGGGATGTTCTTCTGGGGAGCAGAAGGACCTCAGAGGAAATAAGTCATGCCTAACCCGAAGACCAGGCCAAGCTGGTTTCCTGCAAGACCTGCTTCCCCAGCCAAGGCACAGAGCAGGAGCTCCCCATGTCTATCTGGGGTCAGAGAAACACCATCTCTCCTTCCCCTGTCCACATTTGAGAACCGGAAGGATAGAATTACCCTCACCTCCCCTATCAGTCCCAGACTCTGAGTTCAAGGAGGCAATTATGGGGCCTTCTCCACACCTAACTGTGACTCATACTTCTGTAGCTCTCATATCTGGGCAAAGGGAGATCAGGGATCCCTAAAGCAGGAGCATACACCCAACTCAGCACTCGACTTAGTCCCAGTTTACTCCACTGGCTTTTGAGTTGGAGTACCCTAAATACTCAGGCCTGCCTCACAGGTTCTAGGCCTCATAGTCGCCTTCTGGTCTTGTTACCTGCAGTTTGGTAACAAACTCCAGGGCACTAAGGGTACCATGAGAGCTAGCCCAGCTAGGGCTATCTGACCACATAAGAGTTCACTGGTCAGTACCAAAAGGCCCCTTTTGCAGCCAGCAGGAAGAGCAGTCGTCAGGGGCCACTCTTTGTAACTTCCTGAGTTTGTGCTAGTCTCAGCCTGGAGAGAAACAGGGAAGAGCAAATCTGCCATGGCTGGTACAGACGGGACTTAGCCGCCCCCAGGCAGTTCTCCAAGCGACAGGGGAGGGATGCCTGCACCAACCAACACATCCCCTAATGTAGCCAAGGACCAGATCCTTGGCCCAGAAGATAAGGGCACTCAAGGGCAGTCAGGGACTGAGGCTGTCCCCTGCATCCGCAGCACCCCAAGCTGGCCTCGAGTGACCCGCATGACCCGGGTCTCTGCCGGCTTCCCGCCTTCATCTTGGGTCCCCTTCCCGAAGCAGCGCCCGAACCCAACCGGAACCTCTAAAGCCTCAGAAGCGCCAGCAGGGCAGAGGGCTGACTCCTGCTCCAAGGGCCCGGTTGCCGTTGCCCTTGCCTTCGGCCGGGAGCCCGGGTGCGTCTGGTCATCAAAGGCCACGCGCCCTTCCGGGCCTGCCATCCTCCGCTGTCCTCCAGGCCCGACCTCCTCGCCGGGCTCCCAGGCTCCAAACCGTCGACGGGACTCACCTCTGCAACCCGGTGGCGCCTCCTCAGTCCCCGTAGCCCGGGCAGCGCGGCCCTGGCCCTGGCCCCCGGGCCCGCTCGCCTCCACTGGCCGGCCCACAACTTCTGCCTCCGGAGAGCGGCGCAGCCACTCTCGTCGCTGGCCTTACTGCCTGAACGGCCTCCCGCGCCTCAGCCACAGAGCCACCAAGCACCCCAACCCTGCCCCAGCCCTGGCCAGCGTCCAGCGCCCGCCCCTACGCCTCCTCCGTAGCGTAGCGCCCGGCCGGGGCCCCGCAGCTACGGCGCGCCCGGGGCGCACGCGGCACTGTGAATCGCGCGCCGGGACTACGACTCCCACAGGGCTGCGCGGTACCTTGCACGAAGCATGCCGGGATCAGGGGAGGTGCCGCGCGAGGCATGCCGGGGGTTGTAGTCCCTAGGCACCCTCGCGGCTCCGCCCACCCACTCTATCCCTGGCCGCACCGCGCGCCAGGCAAATCATCAGGGAGGGCCCAGCATGGGGTCGCAGAGTGCCCTGTCGGCTCCGCCCGGCCTCTGCGCGTCCACGAGCTGCTGAGACCCCTTCGCTCCAGAGGCGCCTCCAGTCTTCTCCGTGATTTTTACACTCGGTTTCCTCGGTTTTCCCCACCAATCAGTAGTCAAAAGCAGGAATTGTGGGACCCACGTGAGTGGCCTCGGTCCTTGCATGGTCACTTGGGCACATCACTTGTCTAAGCTTCTTTCCTCCTAGGGTCAAGGGTGACACCACCCACAAGTCCCTCAGGCCTGGCCTATCAGGAAGGAAGACATTCCTACTCCTGGGTAACCCTGGGCAGGTCCTCTTAGCGAGAGTCGTTTGCAAAAGAGCACCTTATGCTCAGTGTCTCCCCAGAAGTCTCCTTTTGGCTGCCCTGAGGTTACTCTCCACCCAGCAGCTAACTAGGGAGGAGGCTTGGATCTGCTGGACCTTTAGGTTATCTCTTAGCAAAGAGCTTTAGATGCAGGGCAGCAGAGGCTGCAGAGTGGGTAGTGGGATGCAGAGGGCATTTGGGGCAAAATAAGAGCCAGAGAAGGCACTGGCCACACAGCAGAGGAAGACAGAAGCAAAGCTGGTCAGCTGAGAGATTCAGGACAGACGGGGTTGGACTGTGGTCTGATTCTGTGGCAAGGTGGAGCAGAGTTTTACAAGTGGGAAGTTGGGTGACGTTTACTCCAGGGCCCAGAGGCTAAGCCAATCTCATCTAGACTTACAGGGCCAGGGCTGGTGCTTGTAGGTGGCCATTCATGCTCCAGAAAAGCCAGCAAGCCAAGGATGGAGCTCCACCATACTCTCCAGATGATGCAGTAGGGGCACCTGTGTCCCAACATGGAGGCTCCAGCTTTTAGCCACAGTCAAGACAGAAGCTGGCTGCCTGAGTGTTCTGAGAGGGTGGGAAATTTACTTCTGTCCTGGGAGACTTTTGGTGAGACTTCATTCCCCTGCCTTGGAACACCTCCCCATATGTCTGCTACCCACTATCTTGCGATGGCAGGGCTGCTCGATGTGTTGTTTGCCTGTAGCCAGAGTGTCCATGGTAGGGCACCCTGAGTGCCAGATAGGGGCACCAGGAAAGGTAGGCTGCAGAGAGCTGGTTCTCCTGTGGCTTAGACAAGGCTCTTGGCCCCCGTCCTCCCAAGTTCCTCACCTGCACGAAGCATGACTAGCCAAGTGTAGCTGCAGAATCACATGAGGACAGAGTCCAGGGCTGCCTCTCAGGTTCCCTTCCCTTCCCAGTCCTCCCCTGGGTGTGGTTGTGAATATTAGGGCTGGTGTGGCTCCTTGGCTAGGGGCCACCGGTCTAGCTGGCAGAGGGTTCATAACTCTGTAACCTGCCACCAGAGCCTGTTGATCTGACAGCTCAGGCTTTTGCCAGCACACTGCTGAGTGATCAACTCTGCAGCCAGTTTTGCTGAGCCAGGCCGTACTAGGGTTGAGAGGGTGGGAGCATTCCTGCCCTCCACAGTAAACGGCCAAGCCATCATGGTAGGGGAGAGAGCCCACTCACCCAGGATGGATTCATGAGGAGTCTTCAAGACGGTTGAGATTTTACCACCTAAGGAGGGAACCAGAGGGAATGGGCAAGATAAGAGGCAAAGGGAATTGCCTGACTCTGTGTAGTCAACATGTGATCATCTTAAACATTGAGTGACATAAGGCACATCGGTGTGAATTTTAAGACTACAGAGCATAAGATGAGTGACTTTGGATTATTATTTTTTTTGAGACAGAGTCTCACTATGTTATCCTGGGTAGAGTGCTGTTGTGTCACAGTTCACAGCAACCTTAAACTCTTGGGCTTAAGCAATTCTCTTGCCTCAGCATCCAGAGTAGCTGGGACATGACTTTGGATTATTGATGAGTCCTGCCCTGTGCCCATGCAGACCTGCCTTGAGGATGCAAGCCTCACATCAAAACAGACCTAAGTAGCTAACACAAGCTTGATGGGAAAGGCATGATTCTACCTGGAAAAGAGGATGGGAGGACCAAGCAGAAAGAGTTGAGCAGAGATGAGAGGCATCTGTTCAGACACTCTTGGGCAGTAACAAACAGACCCAAATGCTACCACGGAGTACTCTAGTGGAAAGAGCACATAGGGAGGCTACTGGTATGGGCACTGGTGGGCTGCCTGTCTCTGGCCAAGCTCAAGAGTTTAGGGGGTAGAGCGTGCTGTGATCAATTGCTCTGAGCCACATGTCTCTAGGCCCAGGAGAAGGCAGCCTACATCATGGGTCAAAGTACTACACAAGGGCAAGGTCCCTGGCTAAAGCACCTGTCCTTCTCTGGGCCTCTTGCTCCAGGTTTCTGGACTCCAGCAGGTAGAGAGGCTGGGTGCATACTGGTTAGTCACCACGGGGTCTGGCTGAGTGGTAAGGCAGGGCCACCAGAGATTGACACAGGAAGGGACAAGCTGGGGCCAGCCTCCACATGTCAGTGGATCTTCTTCCACTCACATTTGTAGGGCAGATTTTTTTGTGCTCTTCTGTCAGGCAGAGCTGAGCAAGTCAGGAGCCAACTGGGACAGGACTCACCTAGGGGGCTGGCAGGCCCTTGGCCAAGCCACTGCAGGGTTAGGGATGGAGAGCCGCCTCTCAGGAGGGACATGCTGAGGTCTTCTGGGGGTGTAGGCCTCCTTTGGGAATGTCCACTTGCCCACCTTTGATTTATTTCCCCCACCTGCAAGCAACTGCCTGACATGTTATCACGTATGACAGAGTTCTACCACGTGCCCTCCTGTCTTAGACAGGGCTGTGTCTGCTTGGAGCTTGAAGGCCAGTGCAGTGATCTCAGTGTCACCTGTTGGTGGGTTGAAAGGACTGTGACCACTCCCATTGTTTAGAATTTAGAGTGAAAAAGAACCTGAGGGGCTCCCAGACCAGTCTGCTGAGGGCTGCTGGCTCTGGCTTTCCCCAGCAGCAAGAGACCCCTCCCCCACTTCTGGGCTCTCCTGCTAGGCAGAGATGGGCCCTATTGGCACCAAAGACCCAGGGACAGACCCTGGGTAGGTGGGAGGGCAAAATTTTGGCCTTGGACATGCCCACTACCCCCCTCCCCAAATCTCCTCTTCCATTCTACCCCATGAAGTACCCAGGGATCCTGAGCCTAACTGTGACCTTCTGCTGTATCCCCCTCCCCAAGGTCCAGCCCACAAGCAACAGCTGTGGGCCATGTAGGCTGGGGGGCCTGGGTCCTGACCCACAAGCAACAGCTGGGGCCATGTAGGCTGGGAGGCCTGGGTCCTCAGACTCCCTGGGCCTCAGTTCTTCCACCTGAGAAGTGTCGCTGGCAGGCAGGGAGCTCAGTGTGGGCTGGAGCCCTGCACTGTTTGTGGACATGTTTGAGTCCACTCTTTGTGGACATGTGAGTTGGGCTGGGAAAGTTTTAAAGAACATGCCATGGGCATTTTTTGCTAATAAGACCCTCTAACCAGATGTGGTCTCTTCCTCTTAGAGACTTCTTTATGGTGTTCCTGTGACTACAGTGAAACTTGAGCTCCAGTGGGCTACCCAGCCCTGCCTTCACCAAGCCCCTTGGAGCCCATTCCCACCCCAGCCCCTGCCTTCTCCATGCCTTTGGTGTGGGGTGCTGTATGTAGCCACCTCCACATCACTGCCCTTTTCATGTGGGAAGTACATGCCCAGGAGGCAAGGGCCTGTACCTAAGACTAACACTTGGACACCCCTGTGTTGCCCCTATGCCCAGCCATCCCTCAGTGCCCTCTCAGCAGCCCTCCTAGGTAGCACCGGGGGGCTGAGTCCTACCCCTCAGGGATGTATGAGGAGTCCTTTGGCTGAGCTGCAGGGCATCAGTTTTAGATCCTGTCAGCCCAGCCTGGAGGTGCAATCCTGGGGCCTCAGCCAGGGTCTTGGCCTGACTAAACTAGAAGAAAGAAGTCTCTTGTGGTCTGAGCCCAGAAAACCTATGGCCCCACATACCTTGGGGGGAGTTGGGGCAGGTTCAAAGAGCACCCTGATCTCAACCCACAGTCCCCTCAGAGGAAGAAGCCAGCCTCTGCAAGTGCAGTAACAGCTTTAATCAGTGGTGAGCCCCCGCCCTTCAGGCAGGAAGAACCAGTTTTCAAGGAATAGAAGCAGGAGTAGTGTGCACGTATGTGATCGCTGTGTCCCCATACTGTCTCCTGGCAACTCATATTTACAATGAGAGGGGAGCAGGACACAGCCCCATGTCTCCAGGGCCAGACCTGGGCACAGAGATGCAGGGCTCCAATATTTATATATTATACATATATATATTTCACGTGTATACAGATAGTTTTCTCTCTTGAAAGTATTAAAAAAATTGATCAACCTTCAATCTATAAAAAATACCTACTCTACAAGATAGAAAAATCTCTCCTCCAAGTTTACAATGATTTACATCCAAGGCTTTCCCCGAAATGTACAATACGAGGCAACATCTTAAATCTTAGTGTAGAAGCGAGGCTGCTGGGAGGGTGGAAGGAAGCAGGTCAGCACACGTGTGCACACGCCATGGTGGTGCCTCACCCCACCCAGCAACACCCAGAAGCGGCAGGCGCAGGGCAGGACGGCCTCCCTCTGCCCCTGACGTCCTTGGAGATATTTCCCTGACCCATCCTCCTGCAGCATTGCACACTTGGGAAGAACAGTAACTTCCAGAAGAAAACAGGGTTCCAGACGTTGGGTTCTGGCCCAGGAAACGCAGACTTTACCCAGGGCAGTGACAATGTGTAGAAAGGGTGTGGACTCCAGGCGGCTAGGGTAGGCCACACCTTCTGAGAAGCAGCACCTGCACCTGGGGGTCAGGGGACTGGTGGCATCCACTTCGTCCAGGAAGAGAGTTCTACACAGTCAGAATCTCATGTCCTCATCTCAGAGTGGATGGTCCCATTGGGCTCCTGCCCAGCCCCAAGAGGAGGGCTACAGCCCCCAAGGGTACTGTAGTAAGAGTTGGGCTGTGGGAATGGCCAAATAGCCTGAAGGAACCCTGGGCCCAAAGCTGGGCTGAAGTGCCCAAATCAGGCAGAGTGATGGCCTGAGCAGTTCAGGGAGAGCTGGGCAGTGACCACAAGCCAACCACACCTGCCCATCCTTCCCACACCACTATATTCAATGTGAGGGACCAGGGGCCTGTATGCCACATAGGAATGGCTAGGCTTGGGCAGCACTGCATTGGGGTGCATGTGTGGGCAAGCAGCACCCCCAGGGAGACCTGTCTTCTTCCTTTCTGACAAGGGTCTGCCATGAGGAAACCACAGAGGGGCTTGTACCAGCCTGAGAAACTACCCAGCATCTCTGCAGAGAGGGTCTTGAGCCCATCATTGCTAAACAGAAGTATAGACATCCATACTGGGCAGACTTGGAGCTGGGAGGCTCTAGTCTCCAGGAGGCCTAGCCACTCCTCACCTGCTGTAGCCTTTCCTTTCTCCCTCCCTTCTCTATGACCCTCTGGCCTCCTGCCCCAGTCTTCACTGGTCCCATCCCAGCTGCACAAGGCTCCCTGGAAGCTCTCAGCTGGCCATGGGAACTGATGATTATCTCAGCTCCTCATGGTGTGACAGGCCACCCAGGGTGCTGGCAGAGTCCTAAATCCAGCCTGGGTTGGGTCTTCCCTCTACTTGACCTCTAGGATAGATGGGTTGGTCTCCATTATGGCCACGATGATCCTGTCGATGTAGTCCTGTAGACGGAAGTTGATCTCTTCCTGCTTCTGAATTGCTTCCATGAGCTGTAAGAAGAGCAAAGGGTGACAGCTGTGGCACATGAGCCACAGCAAACAGGCCACAGACCACACACTCTACCACACAGGCCACATGCCACAGTAAATAGGCCCTGGACCACAGCACACAGGCCACAGCCTACTGACAACAGTGGGTAGACAAGGTGTCCATTACCTCATCCCGGGAAACTGAGCTGATCTCTGCAGCCAGGGACTCCGAGAAGGCAGTAGAGAAGAGGCTCTTGGCACCCTGGATGCTGAGGGTTATGATCTGCCCATTCAGTTCCTCGTTCTGCTCCTTCAGACTACGGTTGTCCTGGGGGACATAACAGTGTCACAGCTAGGTTATGGCTTCTGCTGGTGGCTGAGCCTGGGCAAGACCTCCATCTTGGAGGCTGGCCCTCCATGTGCTCCCCTTCTCAGCTAGCCTTCAGGAAAGTTCTACAGGGGTATGTGGGGGTGTGTGGCCCATGCATGCCGCACCTGCTTCAGCCTGCGGACCTCCTGCTCCAGCTCGCTCTCCCTGGCACGGCTGTGGTACTCCTGCAGGCCAATGCTGCTGCTACGGCCCCGCCGCTGCTCAGCCTCCAGCTTGAAGAGCTGCAGGTGTTCCAGCTGCTTTCGAAGGTCCTCAATCAGCTGCAGGGCGACCGCAGGGTGAGCTGGGGCTCCAGGCACCAAGGGGACAATTGTCAGCCATCCCTTGGCTTTAGAACCTTGGGGTCCTTCTGGCCACCCTCTCTCAGGAGGACAATGACATACGCTTCCCTAAAGCTACTGTGCACCAGCAGCTGCGTCAGGAGCAACATGGCTGCAGGAACAAACCTTGCCGCCTCCCCCCAGGGAACAGGCTGCACCCAAGAGGTGTGAGGGCAGAGGGCAACTCAGCACAGCACACTCACTCACCTCCTGGGTTGCCTCCTTGTCCCTCTGGAACTGGTGCCTCTCCTGACTTAGTCTGTCCCCCATCTTCCTCTTATTTGCCTGCTCCTCACTAAGCCGAAGTGTCAACTCTTCAATCTCATCCAGCAACTTCTGCTTCTCCTGCAAAGATGACACACCTGCATGGACACATGTCACCCACCTACCCCATCTGTCCCCCAGGACCATCTCTCAGTTCCCCGATGTCAATGTGGTGGCCCTAGTGCTTGGAGGGCTGTGGGGCTGTCTTAGCTTTCCCATCAAGGCTGACCTGCCTCATGGGTGAGGTGCACTCCCCAGTGCTAGGGAGGCAGGAAGGGCCTTTGCATGAACAGGAACTGACCCAGTGGCTGTGGGCAACTCCAGCCTGGCTCCTCTAGGTCATAGGGACCAGAGTCTAAGTGGTCTTGGAACACTCATTTTGGCACTTTCTAGAAGACCCTTGGTGAGAGAGGAGGGGAGAAGGCTTCTCAGTGAAGCAGGTGGGGGACGGGAGCCCCATGGTGCCGCATGATTGCCTGTTGGAATCTGCCCCACAAAGGACATCATTCCTAGAGTCAGACCTGTGGTCATGTAAGAGTGAACTTCTGGATCCTGTGAATCCTGAATCTATTGGGGAACTGGAGGCTGTGCAAGGCCCAGTGTCTTCCAGCAGAGATGACAACCTGAGCCCTGAGCTGGCCTCATTCCCTAACACAGCACAGAAGGACCTGGTCAGCAGCAGCACCCAACCAGCACCCCTTGGTCAGCTGTGTAGATGCCCTGCTTTGGCAACTTGGACTTAGCCTGTGTTGACTCCCTAGCTGATGTGAAAAGCAGAGGGCAGAGGAAAGCCCTTGCTTAGCTCAGGACCCAAGCACAGTGACAACAGACAGCTCACCTCCTCTAGGCGCTCAATGTTGGCCTTCAGGCAGGGTGTACACGACCGTAGCTCACTGTTCTCCTCATCTAGTTGCTGCAGCCTGTGGCATAAGAATAAGGCTGGGACTTGCTCACAGGAAATGAGCCTCCACAAAGGGAAGGAGGTCCTATGTCCCCAGCAAGGTTTGCTAGGTGACTCATAGACACCCCCAGACAACCATGGCCAGTCCTTTGTTAGCCCATGCAAGTGAGTGTGAGCAAAGCTTTTATACCATTAGGTGTCAATGGCTTTTACATATACTTGGAGTTTTGTAATAATTTTAAGCTTACAGAAAAGCTAAAGACACAGTAGAGTCTCTGTAGGCCCTTCCCCATTCTGTCACCTCTGGTGCTATCACCAGGGTGCACCCAGCACACCCATACTGGAACATTCTGTTGACCCACTGTAGACCCTGTGCGTTTCCCACCAGTGCTCTTTCTGCCCCAGGAGCGCTGCCTCACCCCATGACCCTGGCAACTACATATTCCTCACATCTCCATCCCCTATCTGGTACAGTGCCCTGGACTTCCCTACCTTTTCACAATCTTAATGGTTGGAGCAGTGCTGGTCATGTAGTATGTAGAACATCCCTCAAACTGCGTTTTATTTATTTATTTTTTTTTAGATAAATTCTCACTTGTCACCCTTGGTAGAGTACCCTAGTGTCACAGTCACAGCAACCTCAAACTTCTGGTCACAGCCATTCTCTTGTCTCAGCCTCCCGAGTAGCTGGGACTATAGGCACCCACCACAATGCCTGGCTATGTTTAGAGACAAGGTCTCACTCTTGCTTAGGCTGGTCTCAAACCTGTGAGCTCAGGCAATGCACCTGCCTCAGCCTCCCTGAGTGCTAGGATTATAGGTGTGAGTTACCATGCCTGGCATTGTCTGATTATTATTTTTTATTTTTGGAAATAGAGTTTTGCTCTGTTGCCTAGGCTAGAGTACAGGGGCCTCATATAGCAAACTGCAACCTCAAACTCGTAGGTCCAAGTGATCCTCCTGCCTCAGCCTCCCAAGTAGCTGGAACTATAGGTGCTCAACCACAATGTCTGGCTAAGTTTCCTATTTTTAGCAGAGATGGTCTTGTTCTTGCTCAGGTTGGTTGGTCTCTGATCCTGGACTCATCCTCCCAGAGTGTTAGGATTACAGGTGTAAGCCACCTCACCCGGCCTGATGTTTTCTTGTGACTAGACTGGGTGGCAGGTTTGGGAAGATGCCCATGCAGTGAGGGGTCTTTCCTATCCCACCTGAGGACAGCTGGCATCCATAGGACTCTCATCTTCTGGGTGGGTGTGTCTTCCAGGTGCCCTCTACGAAGTCACTGCTCTCCCACTCAGTCTGTCCTCTAGGCACTGGTCACTGAGTCTAGATACCCTCCAGGAGTAAGGTGGGGGGGGGGTCTATAGGTATTTGGAATTCTTTCATGAGGGAGACTTGTATTTTCAGCCCCATTTGTTTATTTATCAGTCACTGATTTGTGGCACTCCAGACTCATGCACTTTTTTTGAAACAAAGTTTCACTATGTTGCCCTCAGCTCAGTGCCCTGACCTCACAGATCACAGCAACCTCCAACTCTTGGGCGTAAGCAATTCTCTTGCCTCAGCCTCCCAAGTAGCTAGGACTACAGGCACCCGCCAAACGCCCAGCTATTTTTTGTTGCAGTTGTCATTGTTTTAGCTGGCCCAGGCCAGGTTTGACCCCACAAGCCATTGTGTATGTAGTTGGCACTGAGCCGAGGACTCATGCACTTTTATTTTATATTCTAGGATATAGTCCAGTAATGTATTAGCTTGTAGCTCAAATCGTTCCAGTGTTGATCACTGAGAACTTTTAGTTGGCTCCTATGTCCTTCTGACATCAGGACATAATGTGTACCTATGTGTTTGGTTTTAATTTGAGCACTTCCTTACTTTCTGGAACTATAAGATGCTCCAGGTTCAGCTTATATTTCCCCTGTCCCAGCCCTAGAATTGGCCATTTCTCCAAGGAGCCCAGTTCCTTTCCCTAGTCCAGCTATCTTCACCATCCTTGTCACATTGCTGTCCTTTCTAATTCATAGTATCTGGTGTGAGATGGGAACTTCTGGGTAGCACAGGGCTGGCAGAGGGTGGGCCTTCAGGTGCCCTTGACCCAAGAGAGGGTCCTGCTCTGCAGAACCAACTGTTAAGCACAGTGGCAAAGAAAATCCTTACATACCTTGCCCTGAGGATACCCTGGATGGCATCTGGTGGTATGACAGGAGGTGACAGGATGTACAATGCAGTGGTACTAAGTGCACAAGGTGGGCAGGAGGCTTGCTCTGGAGAGTCTATGATACTGGCCTCAAGTGCTCCCTGAGGGCCTCATGTGTAAAACAGGATGTCTAACATAACTATGGCCCTACCCCATAGACCCAGTGGAAACGTACCAAAGGAGATGGTACCTGATGCTCACAGATGAGAAGCACACACCTGTATTACTACCCCACTCAATGACAATGTGCCAAGGCCAGGTAAAGAAGACCGACCCAGCTGTCCTACCTGTTGTCCCAGGAGTGAACCCCCCATGGTGGAACAGGTAAGGCAGCTGACCTGTCCATAGTGCAGCTCTTTGTCACCCACCTCTGAAAATGCCTGGAAGTTCTTAGATAAAGTAAAAATGTATCTTCCTATCCTTAAGAGCAGGAAAGAAACACAAGCTAAAGAAGCTGGAATATAGCTTGGCACCCATAGCTCAGTGGTTAGGGCACTGGCCACACGTACTAGGGCTGGTGGATTTGAACCTGACCAGGGCCTGCTAAACAACGACAACAATAACAAAAAAATAGCTAGGCATTGTGATGGGCACCTGTAGTCCCAGCTACTTGGGAGGCTGAGGCAAGAGAATCGCTTAAGCCCAAGAGTTTAAGGTTGTGGTGAGCTGTAACACCACAGTACTCTACCGAGGAAGACATAGCGAGACTCTGTCTTTAAAAAAAAAACGACAAAAAAAGTTACTGTATTTTAGAAGGATGGATTTTGTTTAAGCTCATTAGTTTGAGACCATCCTGGCAAGAGCGAGACCCTGTCTCTATTAAAAATAGAAAAACTAGGCTTGGCGCCTGTAACTCTGTGAGTAGGGTACTGGCCACATACACTGAGGCTGGAGGGTTCAAGCCCAGCCCGGGCCTGTTAAACAACAACTACAACCAAAAAATAGCCAGATATTGTGGCAGGCGCCTGTAGTCCCAGCTACTAGGGAGGGTGAGGCAAGAGAATCACTTAAGCCCAAGAGTTGGAGGTTGCTATGAGCTGTGATGCTACAGCGTTCTACCAAGGGTGACATACTGAGACTCTGTCTCAAAAAAAAAAAAAAAAAAGAAAGAAAAGAAAAGAAAAAAGAAAAGAAAAACTAGCTGGGTTTTGTGGCGGCATCTGTAGACTCATCTACTTGGGAGGTGGAGGCAGGAGGAATGCTTGAGCCCAGGGGTTTTAGGTTGCTGTGAGCTATGAGGTCACAGCACTCTACCCAATGGGATCACAAAATAAAACAAAACACACACACACACACACACCCTACTATATCTTGAAATCTAAAAGTAGCACAGGCCCAGTTTAAGAAACTGTGTGAATTAACATCTCTCACTCTCATGATCCAGACACACGGCAGAAAGAGACCCTGAGGAGAAAGAGACACAGCTGAGACAGGGAACCCAGGTTCCTCTGTTAAGAGTCATTTCCATCACCTGCTGGTGTACACATTTTGACAATGCTTGAAAACCCTCCCTTGTAAGTGTCACCAAGTCACAGATCCCCCAGGTGATGGTGTAAGTTCCCAGAGCCAGAACACTGGGTGGTTCCTGCAGTACTGTGTTGCTTTAATCTTTGTGCCTCTAGAGTATGTTTTAATAATGTGGTTACTCCTCTTTTTCTCTTTGTATTTTCCTACATTTTACGACTCATCTATGGCTTATGCCTCCAAATGAGCATAAAAGTAACTTTGAGGTGGCGCCTGTGGCTCAGTGAGTAGGGTACTGGCCCCATATACTGAAGGTGTTGGGTTCGAACTAGGCCCTGGCCAAACTGCAACAAAAAAATAGCTGGGAGGCTCGGCGCCAGTGGCTCAATCAGCTAAGGCGCCAGCCACGTACACCTAAGGTGGGGGGTTCAAATCCCCAACCCAGGCCCGCCAAACGACAATGATGGCTGCAACCAAAAAATGGCCGGGCATTGTGGCGGGCACCTGTGGTCCCAGCTACTTGGGAGGCTGAGGCGGGAGACTCTCTTGAGCCCAGGAGTTGGAGGTTGCTATGAGCTGTGATGCCATGGCACTCTACCCAGGGGGATAGCTTGAGGCTCTGTCTCAAAAAAAAAAAAAA
>CAUYQV010168656.1:0-36370 GCA_963574575.1 Galagoides demidoff
AACAAATCTAAGAGTTCTTGGCTTTAAATAGGAGGTAGAGGAGGAGATTGTATCAGGTGGCAGTCTGTTCTGGGTTCTTGGTGTGCTCTTCTTGAAGAATCACCAGACATACTAAATGTTTTGACACAATGACTAAGCAAATGACATGAAATCTATGTTAACCAGCTTGATGAAAGTATTTCAAATTGTATATGAAAACACTACACTATACCCCATGTTTGCATTAATGTATACAGCTATCATTTAATAAAAAAAAACAAAAAAAAAAAAAAAGAAAGAAGGCAAGCATAAAACAAAGTTTATTAAGGAAAAGCAATATAAACTTATAGAGCAAGACCAAGATAAAGTCACCACAGATGATGAACACCACCTTGTCATAATGACAGGCTCTAGATACAATCTGGGGTCTTGTTTTATAGTGTTTGAACTTCCTTATGGTTCTAACATCATCACCTAAATTTGATGGGCAGCTAATTACCATGTAATTTAGGTCACTCTAGAACACTTTCTATATCCTACTGTGCCTTTGCTGCCTGGTCCTTAGACTGGGGAATTCTTTGCATTCTTTTGCAGATTGACAGGGAATTCCTTTTGTCCTGGGTATGGCAATTGCTCTAGGTTGCACCAAGGACAGGCTTTTCCTGAATTTGTTTCTAGGAGAGCCAGAAGTCCTCCTATCTATCTAAATTTTGGTGTAGAAAGTTTATTAAAAGAAATAATAAAAGAAAACTTTCAAAACCTAGAGATAGATATCAGTATTCAGGTACAAGAAAGTCATAGAATATGAAGCAGATTTAATCCAAGCAAGACTAACTCAAGGCATTTAATAATCAAGCTCCCAAAGGTCATGGATAAAGTAATGGTCCTAAGAGAAGTAAGAAAAAAGATGAAACTAACATAAAGGAGCTCCATTTTTGTCTGTCAATAGGCTTCTCAATGGAGACTTTATAGGCTTGAGTGTGAAATGACATAGTCAAAGTGCTGGAGGGAAAAAAAACCCTTAACCTTAGAATATTATACTGCAAAAATACCCTTCAAACATGAATGACAATAAAGACTATTCCACACAAATAACATCTAAGAGATTTCATCAATGCCAGACTTATGCTACAAGAAATACTAAGAGGAATTCTTTAATCTGAAAGCAAAAAACATTAGTGAATGGTTAGAAATCTTCTGAAGGTATACAGCTGATTTGTAACAGCAAAAACACACATATAGAATATTGCTGTAATATTCAATTGCTGTGACAATAAACTACTTATATCTCTAGTGGAAAGACTAACAGACAAACTTTTCAAATATGACAGCAACTTTTTGAGAGCCAAATAACATAAAAAATATGGATAGAAACAATAAAAATTTAAGTTGAGGGGATAGATTTGAAGAGTAGAATTTTTGTTAGATTTCTCTTTGCTTATTTGTTTGTAAACAGTTGTCACATACATAAAATAATTGGCTACACAATATTTTTAAAAGTGTCATGGTAAGCTCAGATCAATAAACCTAGAACAGATACACAAAAGATTCAAAACAAGAAATTAAAACAGAATACCAGAGAAAATCACTTTTAACAAAGGAAGGAAGGAAGGAGGAGATGACTACAAAATAACCAGAAATCAAATAAAAATGTAGCAGTAGTAAGTGCTTACTTATCAATAATAACACTGAATGTGAATGGACTAAGCTTTTCAATCAAAAGACATTAAGTGGCTGAATAGATAAAAAAATCAAGAGCCAACTTTATGTGGTCTGGAAAAAACAGACTTCACCTATAAAGTACATATATATTGAAAAGAAAAAAAGGGTGGGAAAAGATGTTTCATGTAAATGGAAACCAAAAAAGAGGAGGGGCAACTACACTTACACAAAATAGATTTCAAGAAAAAGAAATGCAAAAAGAGACAAAGAAAGTCATTACACAATGATAAAGGGATCAATTCAGTAAGAGGATATAACAATTCCAAATTTATATGCACCCAATATGGGAGCACCAATATATATATAAAATAAGCATTATCAGAGCTAAAGAGATACATAGACTCCAATACAATAATTGTTGGAGACCTCAACTCTCCATTCTCAGCATTGGACAAATCATCCAGACAGAAAATCAACAATGAAACAATGGACGTAATTTGCATGACAGACCAAATGGAATTAATTAATATTTATAGAATGTTTCATCCAACAACTAAAAAGTAAACATTGTCCTCAACTAATGGATCATTCCCAATGATAGACCATGTTAGGCCACAAAACAAGTCTAAAAAAACTATAAAATAAAAAAAAAGTGAAATCATACTAAATATTTTCTGTGATGAAAATAGAATGAATCTAGAAATCAATAGTAACATTGAAAAATATACAAACAAATGAAAATCAAAGAATGTACTCCTAAGTGACTGGTAGGTCCAAGAAGAGATTAAAAAGGAAATTAAAAAAATTCTCAGAACAAATAAAAATGAAAATATAGCATATAAAAACCTATGGACTAGAGCAAAAGCAATAGTTAGAGAAAAGTTTATGGTAATAAGAACCTACTTTGAAAAAGTAGAAAAGCCTTAAATAACCAACCTAGTGATGCATCTCACAGAACTAAAAACAGATGAGCAAACAAAACCTAAAATTAGTAGAAGAAAAGAAATAATAAAGATTAGAGCTGGGTGGCGCCTGTGGCTCAAAGGAGTAGGGCACCAGCCCCGTATGCCAGAGGTGGTAGGTTCAAACCCAGCCCTGGCCAAAAACTGCAAAAAAAAAAAAAAAATTAAAGCCAACATAAATGAAATTGAACAAAAAATATGAAACAAAATGTTGGCTATTGAAATATAAACCAAATTGGCATACTTTTAGCCAGATTTAAAAAGAGAGAGGCACACACATAGAGAAGAACCAAATAAATGAAATCAGTTTTGTAAAAGGAGATATTATGACTAAGGCTGCAGAAATCCAAAGGCTCATTAGAGGCTACTATGAACAATTACATGCCAATAAAATAAATTCGAAAACCTGAAACAAGCAGATAAATTACAGATGCAACCTATCAAGAATAAGCCAGGAAGAAATCCCAAACCTAAATAAACCATTAATAAGTAATGAGATAGAAGCATTATAATAAATCTCCGATCAAAGAAAAGCCCAGGACTCCATGGATTCATTGCTAAATTCAACTAAGCATTCAAAGAAGAACAAATACCAAAACAACTTAAAATTTTCCAGAAAATTGGGGAGGAAGGGATATTTTCACAAACTCGTTCTATAAGGCGTGTATCACCCTGACACCACAACCAGGCAAAGGCACAAGAACAAAAATAATGAAAACTATAGGCCAATATCTCTGATGAACATAGAAGCAAAAGTCCTCAACAAAATACTCGCAATCCAAATTCACCAACACATTTAAAAGATTATTCATGATAATCAAAGGGGATTTATCACAGGGATATAAGGATGGTTCAATATGTGTATATTCAATCAATATAATACATCACTTCAAGTGAACAGAGGACAAAAGCCATATAATCACTTCAATTAATGCTGAAAAAGCATTTGATACAATTTAACATTCCATCATTTTTAAAACTCTCAAAAAACTGGATACAGAAGGAGCTGAATTCAACAATAAAAGTCATATGCAAAAAATCCATACCTAGTATCATACTGAATGAGAAAAAACTGGACACCTATCGTCTAAGTCTGGAACAAGACAAGGATACCCACTTTCACCGCTGTTATTCAGCATAGTATTGGAAGCTGTAGCAAGAACAATCAAACAAGAGAAAGAAAAAGGGCATCTAAATTGGAAATGAAGTCAAATTATCTTTATTTGAAGGTGTCATGATCTTATGTAGAGAGAAACCTAAAAACACCACGAAGAAACTATTAAGCTGATAAACAAATTCAATAAAGTTGCAGTATAGAAAATCAATATACAATAAATCAGTAGCATTTCTATATGGTAACAGTGAACAATCTGAAAAAGAAACCAAGAAATAAGCCCATTTATGACAGTTATAAATAAAATAAAATACCTAGGAATAAACTTACCCAAAGGAATGAAAGATCTCTACAATGAAAACTATGAAACATTGATGAAAAATGTGGAAGAAAAATGCCAAAACATGGAAAGATATTACATGCTCATGAATTAAGAGAATTGATATCGTTAAAATGCCAATCCTACTCAAAACTGTTTACAGATTCAATGCATTTTCCATCTAAATACCAAATGACATTCTTCCCAGAAATAGAAAAATTAATTCTAAATCTTATATGGAACTACAGAAGGCCCAGAATAGCTAAAGCCATCCTGAGCACAAAGAACAAACTGAAGGAATCATGTTACCTGATTTCAAATTATACTCTAGAGTTGTAGTAACCAAAACAGCATGGTACTGGTACTGGCATAAAAATGGACACATAGACCAATGGAACAGAGAACTCCCCCAAAATGCCCACAAATCTTATGTTAGACAAAGTTGCCGAAAACATACAGTGGGGAAAGGACACTCAATCCCTTCAATAAATGATTCTGGGAAAACCAGACATCTGTATGCAGAAGAATGAAACTAAAACTTCTCATTATTTGAGTACTTGCTGTGGGCAAAGAATCATTCATACTCTTTAATTGCTGGATGTAGGTTTCCTCTTGAAAGGAATTTATAATCTGGGAAGGGGATTAACTAAATTATCCCAAATAGCAAATCACAAAGTACAACTGCCATAAAAAATCCATAATAAAGATATTTATGTAATTGAATCTTTAGCACAATTACTGTCAAGTGCCAGTAGAGTTAAGAATCATTCAGAAAGATTGGTAACATGTAGGTTCTTAGTTCAACTCTATTATGTGAAATTTAGGGGTCATTGGTCTGTGGAGGCAGAGCAAAAAATCAGCATAAGCTCCCCAAGGACATTAAAATCTAGTAAAAGTTCAACCATTATTGTTTAGGGAAGGCAATAAGTAATGACTAAGCTTGTAAGCCAAATTCGATGTATTTACTGTTCAACGTGAATCTTTTCTGAGTGGCAAAAACTAAGCAATAAGAAATTTGGAGTGGCTATACACATCCAAATATCTGACTAAATTGGCTTTAAAATAAAAAATGTGAATTAGAGATAAAGGGAAAATTTTATAATGATTAAATGATCTATTTTCAAGAAAAGAAAACAATTATAAACATGTGTGTACATGGTAACAGAAAAGTAAAATACAAACAAAGTATAAGCAAAAAAGTAAAAATAGGTAAATTGTACTTACTCAAAATTAAAAATGCTATGCATCAAAAGACACTATTATGAAGTGGAAAGACAACCAATATTGTGAAAAAAAAGTTTGCAAATCATACACCTGATATGACAGACACAATTATCTAGAATATATCAACAACTCTTGCAACTCATTAACGAAAAGATGAATAACCCAATTAAATTTGGGCAAAATATTTGCATAGACATGTCTCCAAAGAGGATATGTAAATGGTCAATATGCAGTGATGAAACATGACATCATTAGACATCAGAGAAAAACAAATCAACTATTATTGTGTCAGTAGCATCCATTGCCAATCTTCCCAACACCAGGACTCTTTTCCTGAAAAATTCCTTTAAGACTTTCTGTTTGCTGTTTGCTTTTCTTTTCCTTAATCTTTTCTATAAATCATTGTGAATTATTAAGTATTACTTAATAAGTATTACAAGATTATTAGGCTTTTTAAAAAGTGGCTTTATCTCATTAAAACTGTATCATTTCATTTTTATCTTAAAATTGAGTATATTTTCATCTTTATTGAGGTAAAATTAAAAAACAGAAATTTCATGTATTTAGAATGTACAACTTGTTCTGATATACATATGTTCAATTATCACATATCCAGGGCACTTAGTGAGGCCCTGAACCTTAATTTTCTATCAGCCGACCAACAAATGCTGAAAACATTTTTGGTTGTCTGAACATCCTGGCTATGCAGCCATCTGAATATTCAATGGAAATATTTAGAATTCTATGAAGACACTTAAAAAACTTGATTAAAGCACATCTTAATTTTTTTTAATTGAAATTATGTGCAACTATGAATAAATAAGAAATCTTTCCCCAACACTTTTTGTAAAGTTCAGATTATTAACATGCAGGAAGAACAATTCTGATTATTTAGATGGCTTTTGAAACAAAATTTGTAGAGAAATGCCAGACCATTTGGTTAGAAGGTAATTCCCAGCATTCTTCTCTTTAGAGCAGAAAGGTAAGTATCATTTGAATTTTTCCTTCATATACCCAAAGGATTTTGGACTTCTTGATACAGAGTAACAGTGAGTCTAAAAGCATACACAATCTTATCAACATACAATCATATATCCAGAAATAAGTGACATTGTGGTTAGTATAAGGTGACCAAATTTTAACATTGGTAAAGCTGGACACCATTGATCGGGGGTGGGGCAGGGGCGGGGTGGGGCGGGGCCTGACAACAATGCAAACTTTGATTAGCAGTTCTCAATAATCACTTCTCAACAATTATTTGTTATTATTACAGTTTAACAAAAATAATATAAAACTCTTATCCTGGCGAAATAGCCACATGGCAGCTGAAAGCCGTATATTCCCTTCTTGTTCTCCCACCTGTTCCTGCATTCTTTCCAAAAATTGGGACTTTTTAAAAATGCTGTGGGATGCAGGACAAATTGTTAAAAATCAGGACTGTCCCGCCAAAAGCGGGACGTCTGGTCACCCTAGGTTAGTAGTTACTATTAACTGGTAATAAATTGTCTATTCTTTTCATTGAAGAACTTACCTGGGGGTGTGCATTATTTAAATATTTTTTTTTTTTTTTTGCTGGGGCTGGGTTTGAACCCACCACCTCCGGCATATGGGGCCAGCACCCTACTCCTTTGAGCCACAGGCGCCACCCTGAATAAAAATTTTTTTTGTACAGGCAAGGTGCTCTGAGTTTAAGTTTTTTGTTTTTGCTTTTGAAACAGAGTTTCACTTTGTAGCCCTGGGTAGAGTACTGTGGTGTCACAGCTCACAGAAAAGTCCAACTCTTAAGACTCAAATGATCTTCTTGCCTCAGCCTCCCAAGTAGCTGGAATTTCAGGTGCCATCCACAACACCCAACTATTTTTAAAGGCCAGGTACCATTCTTGCTCAGGTTGGTCTTGAACTCCTGAGCTTAAGCAATCCACCTACCTCAGCCTCCCAAAGTGCTAGGATTATAAGCATGAGCCACTGTGCCAAGCCCCAGTTTTAAGTTTTACAACTGATATGAAAAGTTTTAAAGAGTATTTTTAAAAATCAAGTTAATGAAAAGAACAAAAGAAGAAAATATTGGACTATGGCATGACAGAATGCAGGAATAAATTTGTATGTGTAGTTTTCAGCATCTATTATGTATTTAATAAATGCTTTGTGAATGGATGAATGAATGGAATTCTGTCTTGCTTCTCAGTGCATCTCTGTCATGCTCTCAAGTTCTTATATTTCCTGTTATTGAATCTGCCATTTTCAGTGTATTTTCAATGTGAGTTTGCGTCTGCCTTTGAGTCTCTCTTCATTTCTTTTAACCATTCTTGAGCAATTTGAGGTCCCAGACAGCTCTATATTCATCTTTGTCTTTGTTCTTTCACCCTTCCTTTCCCCATTCGCTGAAACCTCCAATCTCCAATTTCAGGTGCCTTTCCTATTATATACTTTTTGTGTCCTCTGGAGCATAGCACAAGGCCTGATATTAAGTGCCAAATAAGATTGATCAGAGTTAACTTAGTGGCTCCCTACAGTCTAACTTTGGTAAAACTGTATGAGTTACTTGCATGTTTTGTTCGGTCAATTCTCAATCCTCATTTCTCTTCATCTTCTTATCACTTGCTGCTCCAATATTACTATTTCTTTGTTGAAGACATTCTTCACTTTTCTTTCAGAATGCCACATCTTCTTGGTTTTTCCCTACCACATTTGCTATTACTTCTCAGTCTTGTTTTTTGATTCTCCTTTTCAAACTATTGATATTGGTGTTCCCCAGGGTTCAGCATTTGAACTTATTCTTATTTCTCTTATGTTTTATGAATCATTTCTTTTTTTAAAATTTTGAGTTAATTTAAGTATACACATGATTAGATTACATTGTATTTGTAAGGTAAAGTACATTTTGTAGGTTGAGTCCTTCACCCAGGAGACATGCCATATACCCCTACATTGTACTTGGTAGGTGGGAACTTACTGAACCCCCTCAGTGCCTTCTTGAATTTAATTTTGTTTATCACTTGTGTGGGCTTGTAGTTGTTAATTTACTACTTTCAGCTCAGTATGGGGCACATGGGATGCTTGGTTTTTCCATTCTTGAGATACTTTACTTAGGAGAATGTTCCTCAAATTCATCCAGGTAAATACAAAAGGTGCAAAGTCTCTATCTTTTTTGTGGCTGAATAGTATTGCATGGTATACACATACCACAGTTTATTAATCCATTTATGGGTTGATGGGCATGTGTGTTGTTTCCACATCTTTCCAATTGTGTTATAAACATATAAGTGCAAATGTCCTTATGGAAAAAGGATTTTTTTTCTTCTGGGTAGATACCTAGTAATGGGATTGTGGGATCAAGTGGAAGGTCTACCTTTAGTTCTTCGAAGATTCTCCATACTTATTTCCAAAAAGGCTGTACTAGTTTGAAATTATACCTCAATTCAATTATTTCAGTTGTTAAAGCCAAAAGCCTTGCAGTCATTATTGAGTCCTTTTCTTTCACATTACATATCTAATCCATGAGCAATATTTGTTGACTCTATTTCTAAAATATATCCAGAATTCAATCACCTCTCTCCACCACACTTCTGTAATCCTGATGATTGCAACAATTACATTATGCTTACATTACTGCATTAACCTCCTAAATCAATTCTTCTATCCTTGTCTCTCTGCAATTTATTCTCTAAAGAGTGACTTAAAGTAATTAGTTATATCATCACATTTATTTCACTTCACATACTGATTATCAATTTTAATTGTCCTCCCTTTCTCTTATATAATATCTTTTACAATTTTGTAGAGGTAAAACTGACACATAATAAATGTACATATTTAAAATGCACTATGTGATAAGTTTCAACATATGTGTACACTCAAGAAATAATCACCACAATAAAGATAATGAAGACAAACATGCAAAAAGTACCAGAAATTCTTTATGATCCCTTGTTTTCCATTCCTCCTGCTCTTCCTTCATCCATCTCCATTTCACAGTCAACTATATCAGTCTGCATTCTATTTATACAGGTGGTTTTGATTTTACAGAATTATATAAAAGGTGTAATAGAATATTCATTTTTCTTTGCTATCTATCATTTACCTATTTATTTATTTGTTTTATGGTTCTACTTCTTTAATCTAGCATACTTACTTTAAGATTGATCCATGTTGTTTTGTGTGTCAATTTTCCATTTCTTTACATTTCTGAGTTCTATTCCATTACATGAATGTATCACAGTTTTTCCATTTACCCGTTGATGGACATTTTAGGTTGTTACCAGTTTTTGGTAATAATAATGCCACTAACAATGTACATTTATGTGCAAGTTTTTGTATAACCATAGGATTCCGTATCTTTTGAGGAATTACTCAGCAGTTGAATGGCCAGATCATATAGTAGACAAATATTGTCCTTCTTAAATAAATGTTAATTACAATGTGTTTGTACCACCTTATGTGTCTACCAGCAGCACATGAGAGTTCTGATTCCTCCATATTCTCATCAACATTTGCTATGGCCAGTCATTTAATCTTAGTTATTGTAATTATTTATTATTTATTCCCTTTCCCCCTGCTGTGTATTTGTTCCCTAGAATACTCCCTATCACATTGTGGTCACTTAAAACATTTGATTAAATCATGAAATGATGGATAGAAGTAGAGAACTCTGGTGAAGAGATGTTTAGCTTGTCAAACTGAAGTAACAACAAGGCTTCCAAAGGAGAGCTGGCTTTGGAACATAAGAGAATGTAGAGAGGTCAGATTAGAAATAGAGATTTGGGAGATATTTCTTGGAATCTTCACATTGCTTCAAATAACTTGACGGCAACAGTAAGCATATTCATATTCTGGGGGTCCATCTCTAGGAAAGCCAGTCACTGTTTTCTGTACGGCATGAAGGGAATAGGAGGCAGGATTTACCTCTTTCCGGTTTTTAAGTATATGAGGCTATATATGTTTCTGCTACTTGTCTAGGTTTGAAAACTAGTCCACTATGTTAACATCTGGTATGATCCTTTTCTTTTGCTTTCATTTAGCCATGACCTTCCAACTGACCTTTGACTACTGAATTCTGTGCTGTTTTGGTTCCGTACTGTCTGCTAGACCTGACCCTGTGCTTAATTCCTGACCTCCTTATGACTCTTAGGAACCAATGCCCAGATCCTAGATTGACTATTGCCCATAATTCAGTCAGAAGATGGAAACCTTTAAAGTAAATGATTTCTTGAAGGGAGGAGAATATATATCAATACAAATATAGGTCCGTGGGTCAAACCTTAGAGAATACTCAAAGTAACAAAAAGGAGGAAGAGATTCAAAAGGGAATAAAATACACAGATGAGGTAGCCAAGTACAAAAGAGAGTAAATACTTTCATGGAGAAGTTATTAATTAACTGAATGAAATTCTACAGAAATAGCAGAGAGAATGAAGATTGAATCAAAGCAATTGGATCACACAAACAGGAAGCCATCGGTGACCTTTAACTGCTTCCTGAAATTTACTTGTTAGATAATTTTGGTACTGGTTGGAATGTGCTTCTTCACCATTTAAAAATGAACATATGTTTCTGCATGTGTAAATGTAAGCTTTTCAAAGAGATGATTTGGCTTAGTTCTTATGGGAGGTAAGAAGGAGTGATGTGTGTGTGTGTGTTCACGTACATGCGTTTGTGCGTGTGTTTGTGTGTGTGTGTAGGTGACTGCAAGGAGGAGAAGCATGTATGATTTTTTTTGGTCTTGTTCTCTGCTATTTTTTCTTGTCTTCTTCCTTCTTATAAAAAAACCTAAATGGCACAGAAGTGGGAGGAAATGATCTGGTTTGAAGGTGTGTGCTTGGGTCAGGCAAGTATTTTTATGTTGGCTGTGAAGAAAAAAAACCTCCTTGTTCATCCGTCTTAAAGTCTGATTTACTGCTCTTAAAGGCTAGCAGCATTTGGAGATCTGTGTTCCACTGCATTCAATGATCTCAGTCTGTTCAGATGGTTTACATGACAGAATGGTCTCACATAGTTCTTTCAAAAGTTCAGATCCAAGCTTAAGAAGCTGAAGCTGGCAACAAAATGTGATTAAGCATATTGGAAAGACAAAGATAGTCTTGTGTTTCCACAACAGCCAGGGTTTAAAAGATCTTGTTTCAGAAAGAAAGACATATATTTAAACACATGTATTTAAAATATATATACATGTATAATATGTATATACTATGTATATGCCTTATTGCCCTCCTTTTAGTAAAAATATTACTTCTTGATAATGTAAGAGGATAACTTATATATAGCCAAATGCACTTCTTAGTGTGTGAAATTGAAAATGTTTTTGACAAAAATGTTAATGGCTCAGTATATAGGTTGTTTTGTAGTGTACACATACACACAAATATTTAAGATATGGGCTAGGAGAAAAAGTACTAGTTTTGGGGATCCAGCCTGATTGCATGCCACAATTCAAGGTAAGCAGGTGGCCTAGTGAAATATAAAAGGCTTGCTAAACAAAGAATTTTATTTCATAGTTGGTGCCTGCAGGGGAGGAATTATGAAAGGAAAGCAAAAACCTGAAAACTAAACAGAGTCCAGAATTTTGAAATGAAGTGTTTGCCTTTAAAAGGTATGCAAATTAATTACAGTTTACAAATACAGACAAACATAAGCTTTTGAAAACGATAGATTATTTTAAACAATAATAACAGGTGAAAAATAGTTCATTATACTCTGCATGAAATTATAGCTATAGCTCCATAGAACAATATGATTCTATTTTATCATAGATGACAGATTTTGCAAGAAAGCAAGTAAGTACACCACTTGAAAGAAAGAATAGTATGTTGCTACTCTTTTGCATAAGCTATTAATGAATAAATGAAAAAGAAAAAAAATCCTTAGGGAATTACACTATGCCAAATTTAAACTGTTGTGTGCCACAGATTCCAACTTTGAATTCTTTTTAAATAGGAAAGACCATCCACCTGAAGCTAAATAAAATCTTCATTTTTAGTAGACAGAGTAAATAAACACTGTGCACTCCTGGCATTTCTGAAATTAATAGTTACTTGGAGCCACAAATGCTCACATTTGTTTTCTTATTTTCATAGGTGATTTCACTAAGCAAAAACCCTTGTTAATCCTACATTCACATAGATAGAAGGTCAAAGTTGGTCAGTGAGCCAAGAAATACCATATCAGGGTTTCTTTCCCCTTCAATTGGAAAAGGTATAAATTGTGGAATTAGTGTATTGATTGAAGGCTACAACTTCAAGCAATCAGTTTTTCTGGCTTGACAAGATTATTTTATCCTACTTTTCTTTTATTATTATGTGTAGTATTTGAGTCATCCTTCAGGCAGATGAAGTGACAGCTTGATTTAACTCAATAAAATCCACCAGTTAGGTAACCTACTGAGCTGAACAAAAGACGAAAATGACGGCAAGGGGCAGGTGCCCTGTTAGTTTAAGAAAGCAGAGGAGACTAGAGAAGAAATTATTAACAGAAATTAGGCCCTAATCAATGCATTTCTATGGAAACTTGAGAGAAATTCCTAAAACCTTCCTGCTAGGAAATTGAGCAGATAATGCCTTTACTTTAAAAACAAAACAAAATAAACAAATCTTTAAAACTAGATTACGTGCATGAAAAAACGGGATCTCCATAATGGCTGCACCTTTGTGTAATTGCAGCAAGCGAAATAATCTTTAATTTCTTGGTGCATTTGTGATGAAAATGCTGCATAATGGATTTGTGGTAGTTTGGAAATTAAAACTATAATTTGTTTATCTTTCATTGAACCTAACCTTTGCTTTTCCACATCACATCCAATGGATGTTTTTTTGTGATTTCTTCAAATTAGAATATTTTGACATTTACAAATAATATCAATCTGGACAAACCTAAATACATAAGCTGTAGTGGATATTTTGTTTGCAGAAGTAGAAAAAGTCTTACAATTTAAAATGTCTTAGTGACTGACGTCTCTATTTAAAGCTCTTCAGACCTAAGGATGCACAGTGCTCTTTGATTACTTGCAAAGTTCTCATTACTGACAATGGGAGTGTCTCCATGGGCAAGTGGGAACAACTTGAAGAAGTGTAAGTTTGCTTTTGTATTAGTAAGTTTCCCTGGGCACAGTGGCCAGTGTAATCTTCGTACCCTGGGAGGTCAAAGCTGGGGATCCCTGGACCTTTGAGATCAGTCTAACCAAGAGCAAGACCCTATCTCTGCTGAGATCAGACAGATCAGCTAGGCATTATGGAAAACACCTGTAGTCCCAGTTAATTGGAGGCTGAGGCGGGAAGATATCTTCAACCCAGGGGCTTGCTGTTGCTGCGAGCTAGGCTAAGCCCATGATACTCTGGCCAGGGCAACAGAGTGAGACTCTGTCTCAATAACTAACTAACTAACTAAGCAGTTTCATTAATACTCACTTTTGGAGCTTTACAGACCACACTTCTATTTTGTATTGTTTTAATTAGTGTGTTGATTTGAATAATACAGTGTTATTTATGGAGTGTGGGTGAGGCTTTTAGTCTGGCTGTGGAGTGAAAGATAGGGGAGTGGTATCGCTATTATCAGGAAATCTGGGAATTCCTTTTATGCTCGTACCCTTAGGTTTCAAAAGAATCTGATCTGGTCTTTGCAGAAGGAGTTATTTCTTATATCACTTAGATATGTTGGGACCAATTTCCCATTCTTTAAGTGCCTCTTAAACTTTTTTTCAATAAACAATATTGGTATCAGATTACTTTGGAAATTCTTCTCATAAAGTTAACAAAGCTCTCATGGGATGTTAAATATAATTTTCCTTGCATACCACTTGTGATCAGTTAGAAGTATTTTTCTGACATTGTTGAGAGGAGGAGAAGAATTCTCCGTTTCCACCCAGGCTTAGGAGGAACAAATACAATGGGACTTTAGTGATAACAGCCTCAAATCCAGGATGGGGAAAGTCACGACCCATTTGCTGTTACTTTTTAACTACTTGGCTTTTTAAAAAGGATTATAAAGTCAGGTTTACTTGTTAAATTCATTTTTTCTGTAATTTTTATCTTTGCTTTTCTCCGACTTTTCCCTTCCACCACGCACATGTGTTTCAGCGGTACCGGTCACAGTTAAGTAGAATTGCTGCTGGACAAGGGAGGTGGTGTTGAGTTGGTGTGACTGCTTGGGCATCTGTGTTGGTTCCCCTGGAATAACAATGGTGTCGACAAGTCCACATCACTGGGAAGGAAACTTAGGCTGGTGATACTACAGGGCAGGTGCCCCATTTATTAGAGGCACCGACGTTACAAAGATTGATTATTTCCAAATACTTTTCATTTCCTTTATGACCCAAGGAGTTGGAAAAACCTTGAAAAGCTGTGGTTAACATAAAGGAAATTAAAATCTCATGCCTTAAGGGTATAAGGTTTTTATACCTTTAAATTAAGAAGAGAGAGAGATGAAAAAGAAAGGAAATATTTTTCTCAGAATCCACACAGAATTGCCCTCTTAGAGCTAAAATAAATGGCATTTGTTTGGTAAGCAATCAACTGAGTATGATATAGTAACTTAGTATCTAACATGTAATTTAGAAAGTAACACTAGATGTTCAAAACAGAATTCAGTTTCCATAAGCCCAAGATGTTAAAAATAATGAAGGTTGGAGTTATTTTAGTAAACTACATTTAGAGAGTGAATACCTTGTTAGAATATTCGTGTCCAATGTTGACTTTCTGATCTACGTTCCTCCACAAATGCTCCATTTTATGTTTGTGGTCAATGTGGGAATGAAGCAATTGTAGTATTCCAGGTTAATTTCAAAATTTATAGAGGTTTTTGATTTAGTTTGATTTTCCCTTAGGATATGTCAAAGTACACATATTCAGGTTGATGAGTTTTGATAGTTAAATGCCCCTACATTATCATTACTTAAAACAAGATATGGTATATATCTGTCACCTTCAAAATCCTCTGATGTCCTTTTTAAATTACTTCCAGGCTCCTCCCCTGCTCCCTATATATGCATAGTCAGTCAATGTTCCAATTTCTAATTTTGTGTGTATATCAAGTTTTGCTAATTTTTGGACTTCTTATAAGTAAAATCTTTTATAAGAAGAATCGTAAATACATATGTTCTGTGCCTGGCTTCTTTGGCTCAAAATAATATTTGTAAGATTCACTCATGTTGTTTCCTTTATCTGGAGTACTATTTCATTTAAAAAAAAAACCCAATTTGCTTAACCATTCTCCTGTCATTGGATATTAAGGGTTGTTTCCAGTTTCCAGTTACTATGAACAAGGCAATTAAGTACAAGCCTTTTGTGGACCTAACATTTTCATGTATTTTAATAAACACCTATGAGTGAAATCAATGAGTCATAGGTTAGAGGTATGCTTAAAGATAATTTTTAAATTTACATATGTAAATTAACTTTTCTTATTTTTTTGGTGTACAGTCTATGAATTTTTATGCATAGATTTGTGTAATCACCACTTTCAGGATTCAGAATGGTTCTATTATTACAATATGCTCCATTTTAATGCCCTTTTGAAGTCCAACTTTTTTCCTCTTTTTCTAACCTTTGGTAACACTGATTTATTCTTCATCTTCACGGTTTTGTCCTTTAAAGAATGTTATATAAACAGACTCATAAAGTTTCTAACTTTTGAGACTGGCTCACTTCATTCAGCAAACTGCCTTTGAGACTCACCCAGGGTGCTTTGTCAAACTGCACTTCCTTCCTTTTTATTTCCAAATACTATTCCAGTGTATGAACGTACCACAGTTTGTTATTCACTCAGGAAAGAACATTGGACTGATTTTAAGTTAGGAGATGATATTGATAGACTGGTTTTAAATACTTTAGTATAGATTTTTATGTAAACATAATTTTTTTTAATGTTGATGTTTTGTCCTGTGAACTTGCTAAATTTGCTTATTAGGGGTCTTTTTTGATTACTTTGGATTTCTATATAGGTTATAATGTTAACCAATAGGGATAGTTTTATCTCTTTCTTTGAAAACAGTGTACTTTTTTACTTTATTTTTGATTACTTCATCAGTTAGGACTTCCAATAAAATATTGAATATGAGTGGGAGACTGAATATCTCGCCTTCTGACTGATCTTAAGGTAACAACATGTACGACTGGGTATGATATAATTGTGTATGTGTTTGGTGGGTTTTATTTTTTTGTTATAGATTTTTTTCTTTAGTTAAGTAAGTTTAACTCTATTCCACATTTGCTGAGAGTGTCACTTTTTTTTTTAATCATGAATAGATGTTTAATTTTATCAAATTTTTCTGCACTAGTTGATATTATCATCTAGTTTTTCTTTTACAGTCTGTTAGTGGGATGGATCTTAAGAATTGACTTTCAACATTAAGCAAACAAAGCATTCCTGAAACAAACCTCTTTTGGTTCTGATGTATTATTTTTAAGGTTATTGCTAGATCTAATTAGTCAATATTTTGTTAATAACTTTTGTACTAAATTTTCACCAAGGATATTGGCCAATAGTTCTGTGTCTTATACTGACCTGTTTTATTTTATGTGTTATGTTGACTACTTATAATTAGTTAGGATATGACACAGCCTTATCTAGTTTCTTGGAGAAATTGTGTAGAATTGGTATCATTTCTTTTTGAAATATTTGGAAGAATTCAAGTGAGAAACCATCCACTTGCAAGACTATTCTTTCACCTGATTCTGTGTATTTTGTGATAACTTTTATTCCAGACTATCTTGTCAAAGATGTTTGCATAACGAACAACTTGGATAATAGAGTGTTTCTTAACATAGCAGAGGGACAAATTGAGTTTCTATCCAGATACAAAGATATAGTCTCCCTTTAGGCAAAGATTGGGCAGGTTTGCTAACTGCCCCCTTCTAAGACTGGGGATTTCCTAAGCTTGGGATTCTGCAGATATGACACAAACCCACTATGTGCACATCTACCTTGGCCCACCTTTGCAACAGTCTCATAGGACTTAGAGCCAAGGGGAACCAATGTAAACATGAAACTTATGCTTCCCGCCATGCTGAGAGTAACAAAGCCCTCCGTCTCTTGTGCTTTCTTCTAGTATTTAAAGAAATGACAGAAAATTGTTTTATTTGGCTATGGGTTTAAGATCCCAGTTCATCATCCTGGGAAATGAGTTTTCTGTTATGAAAAGTTTTCCTCTCATCTGAATTTGTTTATGATTAGGTGATCTGAGTTTATACCATGGTGTCCATGGTGTAATGCTAGTCGTTACTTTCAATTATTCTTCATTCATTTCTTCACACATTTACCAAGTATAATTTGAGTGCCCATCTTGTGACATGCACTATCTTAGGGTCTGGAGACATAGTAGTGAATAATAGGAAACAATTCTAGTTCTCATGGAGCATACATGCAGGTGGAAAGAGAGAGATCAACAACTAAATAAACAGGGTAATATGCCAGAAAATGATTAATGCAGGGAAACAGAAGAGAGGGTTACTGGTGGGGGTGTTTTTGTTTGTTTGTTTGTATATACTAGAATGGTCACAATTGCAGCAATATTTGTGTAGAAATCTGTAGGAGATGAGGATGAGAACCACAGAGACATTGTGAGTAAGGATTTTTCAGGCAGAGAGACTAGCAGATTTAAGAGTATGACTTAAGAAGACTAAGGAATGTGAGGAAGTGAATTGCCCCAAGAAAGCTAGTGAGAAAGGTGTAGTAGCAGAGCAGTTCGCTCTAATAGGAGAAGCCAGACCATGTAAATATTGCCTTGTACTCAGATATAGAAAACCACTGGAAAATTTTGAAGAGATGAGTCACTTGATCTAATTAATGCTTTAAAAGATCATTCTATCTGCTACATTGAGAATAGACTGCGTTTGTGTGTTTGGAAGTTTGTGTGTGTGTGTGTGAAGGGAAGAGTAGTAAGGATCAAAACAGGGAGATGCATTAGAAGACTACCGCAATTGTCTAACTAGCAGAATGCATAGGTCATTATAAAAGTTTTGAGATACACAAAAATCAAGAAATGTTGCCCCCGCTCCAGCAACACAGACAAATTGAATAAGTTGAGACTTGCACGGGTGAATCAGAAATAAGCCTGCTGATTGTGTTTCTTGGAAGCACAATGATAGGCAATAATATGGTCTGTCTCCCTACAGTTTTGGTGACAAGGATAAAATTATTAACATTTGAGATGGTAAGAAGTTATTAGACTTTAATCTATAAATTTAAAATAGTGTGCAAATTAACATTGCACATGAACTTTATGGATGCCTGTATTTTGAATGTTTAATCTGACAGAATTGACTGATGCATTAAATATGAGTATGTGGAAAATAAAAAAGTTAATGTAGCTTCCAAAGTTTTTGGATTGAGAAATTTGAAAACTCAAAATGCCATTGAGATCAGAAAGATGATAGGGAGGTCAAGTCATTGACATAATATCTTTGATATACCTCATGGACAATGAAGTGAAGATATCAGGTAGACAGTTTCATAAATAAGTCTGGAGTTCAAGGAAAAGTGCTAGGTTAAAGTTATCAATTTCAAAGATGTTAACATTAAGAAACTGAGTAAGTTTACCTTGCATGTGTGTTTAGATTTCTAGACAACATTTAGTGTTAAATAGATGAAGAGAAAGAAGCAAAAGAGACTGAAGAAATAGACCAGAAAGGTAAAAGGGAAACCAAGAGACTGTTTTTGAAAAAACCTTAAAAAACCCCACGTATTTCAAGAAGGAGAGTTAATGTGTTTTAACAAATGACAAAGATCTCATTCACATCTGTTGGACACTGCTACTCTGACTGTTTATGCAAATTTTCACCCACCAATATCTACATCTGTGTAACTGAAGAGTGTTTCCAAAAGCGAGGAAAAGTAGTCTGTTCAAGAAGAAGCCAGGCCAGAAATGGAAGGCAATTAATACAACACTCCCATTCAATAACTTTTAATCAATACATAAACTCTCCCACTCTAGATCCTTAGATGGAAATAATGCAGAGGTTAGTGCATGTTTATATTATTTCTGTGTTTCCTTACGGGATTTAATTTCAGCAATAGCTATTTTAATAATATGCCCTTTATTGCATGGCATCCCTTTCCTATACCACTTCCCACTCACCTGTCAGTGTTCTCTGCAGTTCTCAGAATGACCACTTTCCTTAGAATCCTAGTCTCAGTCTGCATCAGGAAAAAACCAAGTCCATGATCCTGAGTGTTAAGTAAGAAGAGGGCTGTATTTCACCCCTGGAATTAACATTAGTGGCCTAGAGAAGACAGGTTTCAGTAGCATGTTTGAGGTAAATTTTTTGTTTTTTGGGTTTTTTTTTAGATTTCTTTTGGAAAAGCAAAGAATAAAGTAATGATATTAAAAGCTACTCTTTGGAAGTGTTGTGACAGAGGGAACTAGAAAAAATGGTGAAGTAATTAGAGGGTACTATGGAGTCAAGAAAAAAAAATTTTTTTAAATGAAAGAAACCACAGCATGTTTGTGTGTTGGTGCAAATCACACAGTGGGGGTGGGGGGTGGGGTGGAAATAATGGTGTAGAAGAGAGAGGAGACCATTTCTGTAATGAAAAAGTTGTGTAGTCAAGAAGGCAAAGGATTGATTGGATAAGTTTGACATAGAAGAATTGACAGTTCATTTCTGGTAGGGAAAAAACAGTCTAAGGACTCAGAGTTGGGTGAGTGGTAGACATGGGAGAGTATGTGGAATGACTTTTCTAACGACTTGTATTTTCATTCATTTGTTGAGACATAGGGGAGGAGGGACATAGTTTGGGGGAGGATGCAGAAAGTATGAAATAGACATTGAGGAGGAAGAATTTGTTAGGGAAATAAAATAGCTTTTCAAACTTAAAGTTGATCTAAGTTTAGTTGTCACGAAGTGAAAGAGAAACCAGTGGACACGGTTCTGTGTTTTTCTCCACTTACACCCAACTGCAGAGTTTTAGGCACAAAACAGATGAAGAATTACATTTATCCATGCTTGAAATTGTTTCTAAATAAATATTATGAAAAGAAAGAGAATGTATAAAAAAGAATGATTACAATGATGAATTATGGAATACATGTGAGTCATTACAAAAGTTTTGAGATATACAAAACTCAAGAAACATAAAGTCTGCATGGACAGAAACAAATGAAGCCCTCCCAGCAACACTGATGAGCCCAGCAAGATGAAACTTGCATGGGTGAATTAGAAAGAACACTATTGACTATGTTTCTTGAAAGTGAAATAGTGGACCAAACACAGTGTGTCTCAAAACTTTGTTGGTGACCTACCTATATTCTGGAAAAGGACAGAATGAAGTCAATAAAAATGAAACATGTCAATGTATCGAAAGCCCCAAGGGGGTCTTAGAATTGCTGGAGTCTGTAGTCTAGAGGAAGTAAGCTGGAAATGGATGATGTAGTAGTAAGTGGAGGAAGATGCTTACAATTAAAATTATGGAGTGAGAGTAAAATTATCATCAGTAACATAAATATTTCATGCTTACAGGACATGGAGTCTCTGTTCCATATTCTCAACTCTGCTGTCAAAGCTGGAAGCAGTCATAGACAACACACTAATAAGTAGGTAAGTTTGTGTTCCAGTAAAATTTTCTGTATAAAAACAAGTGGCTAATCAATTATACCAAGATTTTAAGATGCAAGATTGGTATCCCAAACTCAACCACTTTCCTATTTACCAGCGATGAATAAGTGGAATTTGAAATTAAAAACCCAAGGCCATTTACATTAGCACCTCCCAAGATAAAATAGTAAGGTATTTAAAAAAAATAGGTATAAGATCTGCATAAGGAAAACCACAGAGCTCTGATGAAAGAAATAAAAGGAAAACCAAATAAATAGAGACATATGTCAAGTTCACAGATAGAAAAGTTCAGTATTGTCAAGATATCAATTTTTCTAAATTTTATTTATGAATATATATCAACGTAATCCTAATCAAAATTCTAGCAAGTTATTTTGTGGATATTAACAAATTGAATTTAAAGTTTATTTGGAGAGGCAAAAGACCCAGAACAGACAACTCAATAATGAAGGAGAAGAACAGGTGACTGACATTACCAATCCTAAAAATTTACAGTAATTAAGACAGTGTGGTATTACTGGTGAAGGGATATACCAATAGATTAATAGATTAGAATAGAGAGCCCAGAAGTAGACCCAAATAAATGTAGTCAATTTGAGAAAGGATTAAAGGGAACATAAGGGAGAGAAGACAGTATTTTCTTTTCTTTCTTTTTTTTTTTTATTTGCAGTTTTTGCCTGGGGCCAGGATTGAACCTACCACCTCTCGTATATGGGGCCAGCATCCTACTCCTTGAGCCAGAAGACAGTATTTTCAAAGATGCTGAAATGTGAATACCTCAACATTCATGTGCAAAAAATTTGAATCTCCTAGACACAGATCTTACACTTCTCTCAAAAATTAGCTCTAGTTGGATTATAGACCTAAATGTAAAATGCAAAACTACAAAACTCTTAGAAGATAACAGGAGAAAATCTAAATGAACTTGGGTATGGTGAATAATTTTTAGATACGACATCAAAGGTGTGATTCATTTAGAAAGAAATCTGGTAAGACAACCAATATACGTAAGCTGGGCTTCATTAAAAACAAATGTTTCCACTGTCAGCAGTTTACTATCAAGAGAATGGCTGGGGGCAGCGCCTATGGCTCAAAAGGATAGGGCCCCAGCTCCATATGCTGGAGGTGGTGAGTTCAAACCCAGCCCCAACCAAAAACTGCAAAAAAAACCTGGATGCAGTGGTTCACGCCTATAATCCTAGCACTCTGGGAAGCTGAGGTGACTGGATTGCTTGAGATCAGGAGTTTGAAACCAGCTTGAGCAAGAGTGAGACTCCATCTATAAAAAATAAATAAATAAAATGAAAAAATAGCCAGGTATTTTGAGGGATGCCTATAGGCTCAGTTACTTGGGAGGCTGAGAAAAGAGAATTGCCTGAGCCTAAGAGTTTGAGGCTGCTGTGAGCTATGATGCCATGACACCTTACTGAGGGTGACAAAATGAGATTCTGTCTCAAAAGAAAAAAAAAAAAGGAGAAAAAAAAAGAAAAAGAAAAAAGAGAGAGAGAGAGAATGAACAGGCAAACCACAGACTGAGAGAAAATATTTTCAAAGGATATACTTCATAAATGTCTGTTGAAAAGTACAAATAAAAAAAAAAACCTTTACAACTCAACAATAATGAAATAAACAATCAAATTAACGAATGGGCCAAAGACCTTAACTGGTGTGTCACCAAAGAAGACATGTGGATGGGAAAACATTACTCAATAACATGTCATGAAAATGTAAATTAAAACAAAAGTGAAATACTACTAAATAACTATGAGAATGGTCAAAATCCAGACTACCACCAGCACCAAATACTGGGAAAGATGTAGAGTAACAGGAACTCTCATTCATGCTGGTGGGAATATAAAGTTGTAGGGCCATTTTGGAATACAGTTTGGCAGTTTCCTCCAAATTAAACATACAGTTATTACCATCACAATCTAGCAATTGTGGTCTATCTTAGTCCATTCAGGTTGCTAAGAAAATTACCATATAGCACGTGGCTTATAAACAGTAGAAATTTATTCCTTACAGTTTGGAATGCTGGGAAGTCCAGTATCAAGTCATCATCAGAGTCTGTGTGTGGTGAGGTAATCCTTGTTCATGAATGACTCAAGTGATGCTCTTGCCTTAGCCTTCTGAGGTTATATAGGTTTGTATCATCATGTCTGGATAATTTTTAACTTTTTTTTTTGAGACAAGATCTTGCTGTGTTGCCCAGTGTGGTCCCAAACTACTGGGCTCAAGCTATCCTCCTGCCTTGGCCTCTGAAAGTTCTGGCATTACCACATCTGGCTTTAGATGTGTCCTTATATGGCAGAAAGGCCAAGGGAGTTCCCTAGTGTGTCTTTTAGAAAGGCATTCATGCCATTCATGAGGGCTCCATCCTCATGACCTAATCATCTCCCAAAGATGCTACCTTTGAACACCATCACTTGGGGGTTCAGATTTCCATGTATAAATTCTGGAGGAACATACATATTTAGTCCATAGCCTCCTTCTTGGTATGTGCCCTAAGCTGAAAACTTATGTTCACCCAAAAACCTACACACAGATGTTTATAGCAGTTGTATTCATAAACACCAAAAGTTGGAACCTACTAAGATGTCCTTCAGCAGGTGAGTGGATAAAAACGATAGCACTATATCCAGGGAATTTTCTAACTAGGTGGTAAAAAGAAATGAGGTAACAAGCATGAAAAAACATGGAGGAAACTTAAATGCTTATTATTACTAAGTGAAAGAAGTCAATCTGAAAAGCCTACATACTATATACATACAATTCCAACTACAGTAGAGGGTGCCAAAAAAAGTACACACATTTTAAGAAAGGAAAAGTGTATTAAAATATTAATAGACAGTATATATTGATAACATTTGTTATCTTGCATATTGCATCTTATATCGCTTGTAATTGCCCAAGTCAAGTGTGACTTGCATATTTTTGATATTTTTTTCCCCTTTCTTAAAATATGAATAATTTTTATTTTGGTATCCTCTGTATATAAAATTCTGAAAAAGGCAAAACTGCAGAGTCAGTAGAAAGATTAGTGGTTGCCAGAGGTTAAAGCTGTGGGAAAGACGAATGGGCAGACCTCAGAGGATTTTAGGGTGTAAAACTACTCTGCATGACACTATAATGGGAAATATGTGTCATTATAAATTCATCCAATCCCACAGAATGTACAAGAGATAAAAATGAACCTTCATGTAAACTATGGTTTGCGAGCCAGTGATGTACCAATGTAAGCTCATCAGTTATAACAGATGTGCAGGGGAAGAGGCTGTGGGTATGGGGAAAAGTGTCTGGCCCGTGGGCAGAGGTTTTTAACCCCTGTTCTAGGATATATCCATGAGCCTAACCCACCAGAGGAAGATTGTCGGCAGGGGCGGCACCTGTAGCTCAGTGGTTAGGGTGATGGCCACATGCACCAGAGCTGGTGGGTTCGAACCCAGCCAAGGCCTGGAAAATTTAAAAAAAAAAATAGCTGGGTGTTGTGGCAGGCACATGTAGTCCCAGCTACTTGGGAGGCTGAGGCAAGAGAATCACTTGAGCCCAGGAGTTTGAGGTTGCCGTGAGCTGTGATGCCACCACAGTCTACTGACGGTGACATAGTGAGACTCTGTCTCAATAAAAAAAAAAGAAAAAAGAAAGAAAGAGATTGTCAGCAGGACTAGTAAGAATCAGGAATTTACATGGATATTGACATTACACAGACCCAGCAGAGAAATGCCAGGGAGAGTGACGAGAAGCCTGGTGTCCAAATGGTTAAAGAAGGAAAAGTTGTGACTCCAGTTTTAGTAAAAGACTATACAAGGAAGAGATAGAACAAGTTGTTCTTTTACAACACAGAGAAAGTTTCATATATCCTGAATACCTGACCTTGAGCATTGTTAAGATGACAAAGGCAAAGAGTGTTTTGTTAAGGATTAAATAAATGGACGAACATCCAAGGAATCAAACTTCTCTTAAAGCAAAGTGTTGAATAGTTATGAATTATTACTCCTATGTCAGGCAAGACGTCTATAGTCTATGTCATTGATATCCATGACCACTGATTAATGTCAGTTAACCTTGATGTCAGACATGTTTTGGAACTAGCAGGTTTGAACACAATTATTTAATACTTACTTGCATTGTTATTTCTCCTTGTTGCATTTCACTTTATTCAGTGAAATGTAAATATTTGCTAAATAAAGTAATTCGAATAAAATAACTTTTAAAATGACTAAACTAACCTTGTGTCTGTGTTGAGAAGTAATGCTTGCATCCCAGTACTCCACTATAGGCTTGTGGATTGGCTGACAATGTATTTCCCTCTTAATAGCCTCTGATTTACAAAAATGGGGTTACTTTCTACGCTGATGTCAGCTACAGCTGGTTAGGTACCGTGAGGGCAGGAAAAGGACAAGAGCCACTTAGAGGAGTTTTTGTTTCCAAATGATTACTCATAACCATAGATTGTAGCATTAAATGTCTGAGACTGTAGATTAATTTTTTTTTATCAACCTGTATTCTTTTGTCTATCCATCACTTTTTTACCATTTAGAATTCTTGATATTCTTTGTCAAAATCACATCACAATCTCTGGAAATTATAGCTTGGTAAATTGCTGTTTAAAATTTAAGTGAAAGCATTTATAAATAAATATAGTTTCCTTGTATTCTTCACTAGATGTCATTTACTTTGACTAAATTTACTTAAACCATTTTAACCTTTCAAAGAAAGTCCAGGATTTTTTTTTTTTTTTTACTTTTAAAAATACTCAGCTGACATTCTGATTTACCAAAAGGACACCACCATCATTTTTCTGAAGTGCATCTGTTCTCAATCAGAAGAAAAGAAAATAAAAACTTTCATTTTCTTTTTCTTCTTCTTCCTCTTTTTTTTTTTTACCTGAAGGAGTTTGGGAAATTGTGATTATAAATGACTCAGAAAGATCTTAAATTCCATAACCTAAACCCACAATATGTCAAATGCCGTCAGCTGTATTAACGTATCACTAATATCAACACAGTCATTGCACTTTCTCTGTTCAGATTCAAACCTATCTAATTGAGTATTTCTCCCATTGCTATGGTCTGAATGTGTCCTCGCAAAATTTGTATATTGAAATCCTAACCCCCAAAATGATGGTATTAGGAGGTAAAAAGGCCAAGGCAAGACGCCCTAGCCTCCCCCACCATTAGAAGAGGACACAGAACTTTTTTAAGTTCTGTCTGTGAACCAGAAAGCAGACCCTTACCAAGATTCCCTTAAGTGTTTTTGGCACCTTGACCTTGGCCTTTCCAGAACTGTAAAAAGCGAATGGTTCTTGCTTGTAAGCAACTCACTATATGAGATTTTATCATAGTAGCCTGAACAAAGACACCTAGTGATGCAATATAGTATTGTCCTATGTATTTGAGGGAGATAGTCATGCTCCAACGGGAACGGGGCAGGCTCTCAGAGGATGACGGTTTTCCAAGACCATTTCTGGGAATAACCACGTGTACATTCTTGGTTCCTTCTGTCATCATTATATTGACCAGATAGCTGGTTAGACCTTCTCAAATATCAAAAGTTCTTTTTGCTTTCATAAGGTTTTTTGTTAAATGTTTATTAATTAAAAAGATTCTTTGATCTTTAAAATAATGTGTATCATTTTATAGTAAAAGGGACTTTGTTATTTGAGAGAATGAACTTGACATAGTAAATAATGTTTGCTTTCATTTTATTCAAGTGAACATTTTTGCTATTGTTTTATATAAAGGAAAAATATTCATAGTGGAGACAAGACATTCAGGAAGAGAACTGTACACCATTTTTCACGTGTGTGTGTGTGTGTGTGTGTATTTGTATGCATTCATGTGTATATATGTACAAAGATTTGATGCTCACAGATGTAAATTCATTAGTTTCCATTGAAAACCCCCATACCTGTAAATGTTTTTGAAAGATAGAATTCCCGGCATAGAAAGCTTCCATATGATTGGTTCAAAGATTTTTTAAAATGATACCTATACTTATTTAGTTATTTGAAACAAAATTATTTCATGGAGTGAGAATACATATGTGGTAATATGAGCTTCATACTACTTATTAAAAATGTGTCATCAAACCAGATTAAATGCCTGCCTATTTCACATTCCTTACTCACCCTATACTTGCCAGAAGTGGGTAATCAAAACAATGGTTTTGACTTAGCTCATTAGGTAAAATTGTTGCTCAATTTATGAGGCACAACAAGTGACAAAGGACAAAATACACTGATTGTTTCAATTACTTAATATTTTAAAGAAGGGCATATTAAAGCAGTCATGATATATATATATATATATATGGTAGGCCTTGAAGTTAAGATCACATTTATGAAAGTGCATTAAAATTAGATCCTATGGTAGTTCTATTTTTGATTTGTGGGTTATCTTCATAACGTTTTGCATTGTGGCTATACTAATTTACATTCTCACCAACAGTACGTAAGAGTTCTCAGCCAGGCTCTGTGGCTCACACCTGTAATCCTAGTACTCTGGGAGGCTGAGGAGGGTGAATTGCTTGAGCTTAAGAGTTTGAGACCAGCCTGAGGAAGTGTGAGCCCACATCTCTATTAAAAATAGAAGAGTAGCTGGGCATAGTGGCACATGATTGTAGACCTAGCTACTCAGGAAGCTGAGGCAAAAGGATAGCTCAAGCCCAATTGAGTTTGCTATGAGCTATGACACCATGACACTCAACCCAGAGAGACAGAGTGAGATTCTGTCTCAAAAAAAAAAAATTCTATTTTCTCCACATCATATCCAGTATGTTGTGTTTTTTTTTTTGTCTTTTTAGTAATAGCCATTATAACTGGAGTAAGATGTTATCCCATTGTAGTTTTGATTTGCATTTAATTGATGATAATATTGAGAATTTTTTCATATACTTGTTGGCCTTTTATCTTCTTTTGAGAAATGTGTTTTCATGTTCTTCACCCACTTTTTAATGAAGTTATTTACTTTTCTGTCTTTTTACTGTTGAGTTATTTGAATTCCCTGTATATTATGCTTATCAGTTCCTTGTTGAATAAATAGTTTGAATATTTTTCTCATTCAGTGGGTTTTCTCATTCAAACAGTAATCATCTCACACTTTCCTCTGCTCTGCAGATGCTTTTTAGTTTACTTTCTTTATATTTCAGGTTAATTTGAGGGTACTAAGAAATATGTTGCCATGTTTCCATTTGTTAAGTACAATCCTTCTTATAATTGTGCCCTGCCCACAGAGGTGTGCCATACACCCCAACATTATGCCCATTAAATGGGAGCCCACCCATCCCCTCCCTCTTCCCCATCTCCCCCTTGTTTCTCCTCCCTGCACCTTGAATTGATATGAGTTTTGTCTTATGTGAGCATGTATTAAATCATCTAATAACTTCATATTAGTATTGAATACATTGGATACTTGCTTCTCCATTATTGTGATACTTTACCAAGAAGAATGTGTTTCAGTTCCATACAGGTTACTACAAAAGATGTAATGTCTCCATCATTTTTAGTGGCTGGATAGTATTCCAGGGTATACATATAGCACAGCTTGATTATCCATTCCTGGGTAGGTAGGCATTTAGGTTGTTCCCACATTTTGACTATTGCAAACTGGGGGGTGATAAAAAATCTAGTGCAAATATCCTAAAGATAAAATGATTTTTTTTTTCCTTCTGGGAAGATATCTAGTAATGGGATTGCAGGATCAATTGAGAGGTCTAATTTAAGTTCATTGAGGATTCACCATACTTCATTCCAAGGAGGTTATATTAGTTTGCAGTTCCACTAACAGCATAAAAGTGTTTGTAGCTTTAAGACTTTGTGATGTGGGCTAATCCCACTGGGCTTAGGTGATATCTCAGGGTAATTTTGATTTGCATTTCTCTGATGATAGGGGACAATGAGCATTTTTTCAAATGTGTGTTCGACATTCATCTATCTTCCTCTAAGAAGGTTCTATTCATGTCTCTTTGTTGGAGCTGCTACATCATTGGTGCCAGATGCAGGAAACAGCCAGTATGTGATTGAAAGTATAAGCTTGCAAGAAGAGAGGCTCACCAGAGGTACAGGAGAGCCTTGAGCAATCTCTGTAGTGGCTATTGAGACAATACATAACAGGGGTAGGGAGTTCCCAGTAATCAAATACAAGGGCTACATGCTAAAGGATCGTTAAGTGCTCTTTCTTCCCATGGGCTTGACCCCCACACTGAAGTGCCACAAATGCTCAAGGTCCAACACCTGCTTACTAATGAGTAACTCGTCTGGCTTCATTAGAGCACTAAGTTACTTGAGGGCTTGTCCCCAGGCTGCAAAACATCTCTAGGTCAGCCAGGCGACTGTCCTGCTCTCAGCATTTCCCTCAAGAACTGGTGACTGTTCTTAGAAGCATGGTGTTCATTCTCCTACATCTCTTGACCAGTAATAAATGGGATTGTTCTTTTTTTGTTGATTAACTATAGATTCCAGTTGTCAACGCTTTGTGAGATTCATACCATGCAAATAACTTTTCCTATTCTGAAGTTTGTCTTTTTGCTTTAATTGTTATGTCCTTAGCTATGCAGAAGCATTTCAGTTTAATTAAGTACCATTTGTTAATTTTTGCTGTTGTTGTGATTGCTGTTGAAGTTTTCGTCATAGACATCTTTCCCCAGTCCTATATCTTCAAGTTTATCCTATACTTTCTTCTAAGATTTTTATTGTTTCATGTCTTAGATTTAAATCTTTTATCCATCTTGAGTCAATTTTTGCAAATTTGAAAAATTTTAATTTTAGTATTTCACAAGTGTTTATCCAATTCTTCCAGTACCATTTGTTTAATAGGGATTCTTTTCCCCACTATAGACTTTTGTTTGGTTTATCAAAGATCAGATGGCAATGAAAGACTGATTTTATCTCTTAGATTTCTATTCTGTTCCATATGTCTATGTTGCTATTTTAGTGCCACTACCATGCTGTTTTGATTACTGTGGACTTATAATATAGCCTGAAGTCTGGCAAGGTGATGCCTCCAGCTTTGTTTATTTTTTTACTAAAAATTGCCTTAGCTACATAGATTTTTTTCATACAGCCAACACAAGTACTTCATGGTTCCATACAAAATGAAGTACTATTTTTCCAGTTCTTCAAATCTGTAGATTGAATCTGTAGATTGCTTTGGGTAGACTAGACATTTTGACAATGTTGATTCTTCCCAGCCAGGAGCATGGTATGCTCTTTCATTTGTTAATGTCTTCTTTTCCACTTGTTAATGTCAAATTCTTTCCTTAGGGTTTCATAATTTTCCTTTATAAGGATCCTTCACCTTTTTTCTTAGGTATATTCCTAAGTATTTCATTTTCTTTGAAGCTACTGTGAAGGGAAATGTGTCCTTGATTTATTTCTCAACTTGGTTTTTATTGGCTTATATAAAGGCTACTTATTTGTGGACATTGATTTTATACTCTGAGACATTACTTTATTTTCTGGTCACTGCCAGGAGTTTTGTGATTGAGTCTCTGAAATTTTCTCAGCATAAGATCATATCATCAGCAAAGAGTGAGAGTTTGACCTCCTCTGCCCTCATTTGGATGCCCTTTATATCCTTCTCTTGCCTGATCGCATTGTCTAGAACTTCCAGCACAACGTTAAATAATAGTGGTAATAGTGTACATCCTTGTCTGGTTCCAGTTATAAGTGGAAAAACTTTTGGTTTTACTCCATTCAATATGATATTAGCTGTGGGTTCATCATAGATGGCTTCAATCAGGTTAAGAAATGTGCCACCTTTGTTTATTTTGTTAAGCGTTCATGTTAGAAAAGGATGCTGAATTTTATCAAATGCTTTTTCTACATCTATTGAGAGGATCAGAGATGTTTTTGCTTCTATTGATATGATGGATTACATGTATGGATTTTCGTATGTTAAACCGGCCTTGCATCAGTTGGATTAACCCTACTTGATTGTGAATTTTAATTTTTTTAATATGTAGCTGCAATCTATTAATTAAGATTTTTTTTATGTACTTATGCATTAATATTCATTAGTAAAATTTGTCTGTAGTTCCCCTTTTTAGTTGTGTCCTTTCCTGGTTTTGGTGTAGAGGATGCTTGAGAGCCAAATGACCTCTGAGCAAGATGATTTGTGGCATGGAGGTGGACCCTTGCCCAACTCATCTGCAGGTGTTTGTTGTGGAGAAAGAGCCTGAACCCATAGCAATCCTTTAGAAAGCAGCATGGTCTAATACTCCCTTCACCTGCCATGTACCATCTCAATAAAAGGCTACTGCAGAGGTTGCTCAGGGCTACCCTGAATTCAAGGTTAGCCTGCCTCCTGCAAGCTTGTACTTCTAATTTGTGTCAAGCCTGGTTCCTTCCTGTGGCAACCAATACCAGGGCCTGAGGGGTCATGACATTTTGGAATCAAGGTGATGTTGCTTCATAGAACATGTTGGGGAAGATTCCTTCCTTCTCAATGTTTTGGAGTAGGTTCTGCAGTATAGGTACAAGCTCATCTTTGAAGATTTGATAGAATTCTGATGTGAAGCCATCTTGTCCTAGGCTTTGTCTGTTGGAAGCTATTTTATTTTTACTTCAATCTCAGTCCTTGATATTGGTCTGTTCAAGAGTTGTTTTTCTTCATGGTGAAGTCTAGGGAGGTGGTATTATTCCCTAGAGGTATTGGTCATTTCCTCCACATTGTCAAATTTCTGGGGATAGAGTTTTTTTGTAGTAGTCAGAAATAACCTCTTGTATCTCTGTGGTATCAGTTGTTATTTCCCCTTTATTGTTTCTGATTGAGGGTATTACAGATTTTACTTTTCCATTTCTACTTCATTTGGCCAAACATTTATCAATTTTATTTATCTCTTCAAAAAACTTCTTGTTTCATTAATTTTCTAAATAATTCTTTTGTTTTCAATTTCATTTGTTTCTGATTTAATTTTTGTTATTTTTATTCTCCTGCTAGATTTGGGATTGGATTGCTCTTCTTTTTCCATTTGTTTAAGATGATTAATTAGATTGTTGATGTGCTATCTGTTTTTCAGATGTAGTCATCAAATGCAATAAATTTCCTCTTAGGGAAATTATCCCTACTCTCTTAGGCTTTTGTAATATTCCACGGGTTTTGGTTGCTTGAGTCTTCATTGCTGTTAAATTAGAGAAGTTAATCATTTACTTTTTTATCTCTTCCTTGATCCCACTGTCATTCAGCATAGGTTGTTTAGTTTCCATGCCTTTGTGTGGGGATGAAAATTTTTGTTGGAATTGAGTTACACCTTTATTACCTTGTGGTCTGACATGATACAAAGTATAATTTCAATTCTTTTGATTTTGTTAAGGTTTTGTTTGTGTCCTAGGATATGATCTATTTTGGAGAGTGTATCATGGACTGACAAGAAGAATGTATATTCTTCGGGATGGAGTGTTCTGTGTATGTATGTTTCTTCTAGGGTCACATTTAAGTCCGCTCTGTCTTTGTTTATTTTCTGTTCAGAGGATCTTCCCAGCTCTGTAAGAGGGGTATTAAAGTTCTCAAGTATTATGTTATTATAGGATATCATATTGTACAGACCAGTTAACATCTGTTTCATACATGGGCGAGCATTTAAGTGTTGTGCATTAATATTTAGAATTGAAATTAATTCTTTCTTTCTTTCCTTCCTTCCTTCCTTCCTTCCTTCCTTCCTTCCTTCCTTCCTTCCTTCTTTCCTTCCTTCCTTCCTTCCTTCCTTCCTGGGCTTAAGCAATTCTCTTGCCTCAGCCTCCCAGTAGCTGGGACTATAGACACCCACCAGAACCCATGGCTATTTTTTTGTTATAGTTGTCATTGTTATTTGGCAGGCCTTGGCTAGTTTCAAACCCTCCAGCCCCAGTTTATGTGGCTGGTGCCCTAACTGCTGAGCTACAAGCACCGAGCCTGAAATGTTTTCTTGTTACATTGTCTCCTTGACCATATGAAGTGACTTTCTTTGCCTTTCTTAACTTTAGTTGATTTAAATCCACTGTATCAGAAAATAAGATTTGTCTCCTCCTTTCCTCTGATTTCCATTTGCCTGAAATATTGTTATCCAACCCTTCATTCTGAGGCTTCTTTATCCTTCAAGTTTAGGTGTGTTTTCTGGAGATGGCATGTAGATGGTTTGTGCTTTTTTATCCAATCAGTCAGCCCATGCCTTTTTAGTGGGCAAGTCAAGCAATTTACATTTATTGAGAGAATTGATAAGTATGATAGAGTTCTAGTCATCTTATTTTGTAAAAGTCCATTGCTTAGCTTTACCTTTTTGCAAGCTAGGTTTCATCTTTTATTTTCTGGGTGTTTAGTTTACTGGTGGTCCATTGTGATGATCAGTATCAGTATATAGAATAGGTTTAAGTATTTCCTGTAGAGCTGGGATTTTTTTGACAAGTTTCCTCACTGTTTGAATATTAGTAAGATATTTGACTTTTCCATCAGTTTTGAAGCTTAAGTTAGCAGGATGTAGAATTCTGGAGTGGAAATTATTTTAAGTAGGTTAAAGTAGATGATCATTCTCTTCTGTCTTGAATAGTTTCATTTGAGAAGTCTGCTGTTACCCTGTTGGATCACCCTATAGGTCAATTGGTGCATACTCCTGGCTGCCTGGAAATTTTCTCTTCCATCTTGACTTTGGACAGGTTTGCAATAATATGCCTTGGAAATGTTCTGTTTGAGTTGAGATGACCTGGGGTTTTATTTCCTTTAGACAGAATCTATGATGATTCTTGGGAAATTTTAACTTATGATATTTCCCCATAGGGCTTTCATTCCTTTGGGGTGATCTTCTTCCCCTTTAGGGATCCCTATAGTTTGTATGTTTGAACACTTTGTAAAGTCCCATAATTCTCTGAGGAAGCATACTGCTTTCTTTCTTTCTTTTCTGCCTCTTTAACTTTCTGTTTAGCTTAAAAGCTTTATCCTCTAGTTCTGAGATTCTTTCTTTTGCATGGTGTAATTGATACTTTTCTACCACATCTTTAAGTTCCCTGATTGATTCTTTCAATTCCTAAAGCTCTGTCATATCCTTTCTATATTTTTCATATCTTTTATCCCCTATTTAGTTCTGCTTACGGATTTCCTTTTGGTAATTTTCCACTTTTCAGGAAATTTCCTTCATTGCTTTTTTTAAAATTTTATTATTATTATTTTTAAATTAAATGTTAGCTGTGTATATTAATGCCATCATGGGGTACAGTGTGGTGTTTTCATATACAATTTGAAATATTTTCAACAAACTGGTTAATACAGCCTTTATGTCATTTTCTTAATTATTGTGTTAAGACATTTATGTTCTACTTTTAGAAAGATTCACTTGTACCTTTGAAAGATAAACCATAGAGGTGAGCCCTCCAATCACCCTCCCTCCACCCATCCACCCCCTTCGTTGTTTTTACCATTCACATTTTAATTACCTTTCTGTCATTTGTCACACTTCTTTATAGGTGGAATCCTCAGTGGTAGGTACCTCATGATTCCTCGGGGTGGTTGTTCTTTTCTGGTTTTTCATCTTGCCTGGATTTTTCTATTGATTTCCCCTCATGCGTGTTTACCTCTTTTCCACATTATTTCCTTATTTTTTACTTTCACTTCCTCTTTCTCTTTAAATTACCTTGTCTGAGACCTTAGTTGTTGAAATGGCCTTTTGCTGTAAAGAAAAAAGTAAGAAAAGAGTGAAGAGCAAGAAGGGAGAAAAGAAAGAAAAAGTGAAAAGTAAAAGAGAAGGGGGATAAAAGGAAAGGTTTACAAAAAGAAGAGAAGAAGAGCAAAAAGAGAGAGACAGGAGTAATAGTGGTGCTCAGCAGGGTGCATTGAGCACACCCACAACTCCTAGCCACTTGGGGGGCCAGAATGCATATTTCCTTCAAAGTAAGGAGCTCCTTTCCAGCCTGAGAAAAAATAAGGCACCCCCTCCAGAAATTGAGGGAAAAAACAGCAGTGTGTCACAATGGTGACATACCTATAGTGTCCTTGTGAAGACCAAAACTAAAACGACCCTCTAGGCCAGGGGATCAAGGTCTGCTTGAGCTAGGCCAATGTTGTGGTCCCCTAGCCCAAGTCTCAGAGTGAGGTTCTGTTTCATAATTGTAACATAGACTGAAAAAGAATAGGACAGATCAGAATAATAATAATAATAAAAGTATGTAAAGAAAATTGAAAACAAAATTCTGTAAGTTCTTAAAAAGGGGGTATATCTCAGTTGTTATTTGCAAAATTTATATAGGAAAGATAAGAAAAGTAGAAAAATCTTTACAAAATGAAAGAGAAAAAAGGAGAGAAATGGAAATGAAAGAAGGAATAAAAGGGATAGAAAAACCATAGCAAAAATGGTGCCCTTGTTAGTGAAAAAAGTATAAACGGAAAAATAAAAATACAAAAACAGGACAAGGAAACAAAAAGCCTAGTGGAAAAAAAAAGATAAAAAAGAAAATTCATGTATGTATATATTGCAATATATTGCCTGGACAACAGATGATATTCTGGGGTTATCTGATGCCAATTACAAAGCTAATACCACTGTAAAAGATGGTGATTGGAAGCCACTATCTGGTAGCTGAGGTGACATGGTACCCCTTTCCTGATTTATTTGCCCTCAATTACTGCAGGACTGGGAGCCTAAAGCTCAGGTCAGCCTACTTAAGAAATACATCTCCACCTTTCCAATCAGTGTACCTTGGCCACAAAATGGCTTTCCCAGAAAATGGGGTTTTGATCAAGTCTCCCCAAAGTTGGTTGCTCAGCTCAGCAGGCACACGAGAAACATCCTGGCACTAGGACCCCGCAGGTTGTTGTTCTGATGCAGCTGTCCCACTCTGGTGGTGCTCTGCCAGCCACCAAACATCAAGAGCTGCCTTCCTCCTGGTGGCTTAATTCCAGCCACTGGAAACTGTTTAAGATCACTTGCTTGCCCAAGCTCTCCCAATGAAGCCCCGACAAATATACAGGTCCAAAAGAACCTCCTAGACTCATCTTCTCTGTCTGAAACCCACCAATGAACTGGCCTGCCTCTGCTGGCACTCATAATAATACAGTCTAACTTATATGTTTTTGTGTTTGTTGCCTATGCTTTTGAGATATTATCTAAAAAATCTTTGTCTAAACCAATATTCTGAAGTGTTTCCTGTGTTTTTTTTTCCCTAATAGTTGCATTGTTGGGGGTATTATATTTAACTCTTTAATCCATCTTGAGATAATTTTATGTACGATTATAGATAAGCAGTGCAGTTTTATTGAAGAGGGTGTCCATTCTCCAGTGAAGTTCTTGGCATCTTTGTCAAAAATCAGTTGGTGGCTAATACATAGATTTACTTCTGAGTTGTCTGTTTTGATCTATTTGTCTACATTTTCTTTTCTTTTTTTTTTTTTTAATTTATTATAGCATAACTATGTACATTAATGCAATCATGGGTACAGTGTGCTGTTATCATATACATTTTGAAACACTCATCAAACTGGTTAATATAACCTTCATGTCATTTTCTTAGTTATTGAGTCAAGACATTCATACTCTGCTTATAGAAAGATTCACTTGTACCCTTGTAAGATTAACCATAGAGGTGACCCCACCCATCACCCTCCCTCCC
>CAUYQV010168661.1:0-10480 GCA_963574575.1 Galagoides demidoff
GGACTCTCATCATTCTTTTTTTCTTTTTTTTTTTTTGAGACAGAGCCTCAAGCTGTCCTCCCGGGTAGAGTGCCATGGCATCACAGCTCATAGCAACCTCCAACTCCCGGGCTCAAGCGAGTCTCCTGCCTCCACCTCCCAAGTAGCTGGGACCACAGGCGCCCGCCACAACGCCCGGCCATTTTTTGGTTGCAGCCACCATTGTTGTTTGGCGGGCCCGGGCTGGGGATTCGAACCCACCACCTTAGGTGTACGTGGCTGGCGCCCTAGCCAATTGAGCCACAGGCGCCGAGCCTCTTTTTTTTTTTTGAGACAGAGTCTCACTTTGTCCCTCTCAGTAGAGCACCATGGTGTCATAGCTCACAGCAACTCTTGGGCTAAAATGATCCTCTTGCCTCAGCCTCCCAAGTAGCTGGGATTACAGGCACCAGCCACATGCCCAGGTATTTTTTAGAGATGGGATCTCTCTCTTGCTCAGGTTGGTTTCAACTCCTGAGCTGGGGTAATCCACCCGCCTCAGCCTTCCAGAGTTCAAGGATTACAGGCGTGAGCCATCACATGGGGCCCTACTCTCATCATCTCTTAAGAAAGAAAATAAGCCTTATTCACTGTGACAGGATTGGTATTAGAAACCAGTTGGAAAGAGTATAACCTTCCAAAAAGCAAGCTCTGAATTCATAGAAGGAAATTCAGAGCAGCATGTAGGAGGATCACGTAGATGATGACTTTGATATAATTAAGGTCCTCGTTAGATCCAGTATTTTGACAATACTACAAATAATAATAACAGGAAACTGTAACTATTATTTCAGTTTAATTCATCACATATGAGAGCATTAGTGAGTATACACCATGTGCCAGCCTTGGGATATGGATAAACTAGAGGATCTCAAAAGGAAATACAGCAAGGAGAAAATAACTGTCGGGTAGATTGTAGGTAATGTTATCATAGTGGTAACATTTTTTTAATTTATTACTTTGGTGTATGGTTTATGGAAGGACTCATGGAATCTGGGCCTTGATGGAGGAAGCAGAACTTGGAAAGAGAGAGGTAGGACCTTGAAGGGTATTAGGGAATGACAAAAAGAAGAGTAGAGTAATAGCACTAAGAGGAAAAAATTGCACAGAGTTTGAAGGTATAGGGTGTTTTCATACAATAGTCAGTTATGTGCTGTTTAGCAGGAACATAAGGTACTAGGGGAAAGGAAGGAGTAGCAGAAAATATGGAAGGTGAGAAAGGTTCATTGGTTCCAGATTGTGTAGGCCTCAAGGGTTTGGACTTTTTATGTAAGAATAAAAGAAGCCTTTGAAGGATCTTGAGAAAGTCCTAGTAACAAATTCTTACAGAATTGTGCAGCGTAATTCCCTTTAGGAGGTTGGAGAAGTAAAAATTTGGCCTAAGGCAACCGATTTCCTTTCCACTTGAAATGCTACCTTCTTCCACTTGAAAGAAATATGTCAAATAAAACTGAAAACTGTGGAACATCTCAGATAGCCAGCAGTCTGCTCTCTCACGTGTGGAATTCTGCTAAAATGTATAGTAAGTTCACGTTTCCAGTGTCATCTTAGAAGCAAATGGTGTGTTTTTAAGAATATAGATCTCCTCTGATTCCTAGGTAGAACAGGATGTACTTTCATTTGGGGGTCCAATATCTGGAGCCCTAACTGGGGTGCACTTGCTCCTGCAAGGTGGGAGTGATTGGAGGTGAAAGGTGGCCGCCATCTCCAACATGAAGGACTGTTAGCAAGAATGCCCACTAATGTAAAAGTAACTCAGGGAGGTTAAAACCAGAAGAAATTCATTGTTGCCAACAATTCTATTTCCGTTCGTTTATTTATTCGGAATTAATATGTACTGGATGTGGCAGCTAGTGCTCATTTTCTCCAGATCACTAAAATGTGTTCATCTGAGCCATAAACAAAGGCAGTGATGCCCAGGTATCCACCGGAACAATCCAGCTAGTGATAATTGTATCACACCACTCCTTTAGCATCTCACATTTGATTATAGTTAACTAACATCAATCCTGGCAGGTATTGGGTATGAATTAGATAACTGGTTCTTGGGCTTCTACCCTCCAATATTAGGAGGGAAGGATGCTTTGTAACTGTTCTCCCTCCAAAGTATTTCAACACCTCATCAAAACTGTGTGAATATAGAATAACATTATAATAGAAGTATTTGATATTATAATAGGTAAATTGTTAGAAATGTATTTTGGCTTACGGTTTCAAAAGGACTCTCGTAATCAGAGCCTTGATACAAGATGCAAGATTTTGAGGGCAGGTAGGACCTTGCAGGGTATTGAGGGGTGAGGGCAAAGCTATGGCACAGCAATAGTGGTAAGAAAAGGAAATTACATGGGATCTGAAAGGACAGGATAAAATAAGCAATTCTTTGTAAGTTGAAATATGTTGTTATTGTCCAATTTTAAGCACAAATGCTCTAAACATCAAGAAACTGGTCTTAGCAATCAGAGTCCCATGGGTTATGCTTTGAGAAACATTTCTCAAATAATGGAGAAATAAAAACAAAAATCGAAGGACTCTCAGAAAGCTAGAAAGAGAGGTGAAGGAAGAGGTGAGAGACCACTGGAGAGCGTGTTTGAGAGAGTGCCAGCCCACACAGTCTGGCTTGCGGTGCTTCTTGAAGGTGAGCAATCTTTGACCTTAAATGTCAGATACTTAGCTGGAAATGCCTTACCTTAGAGTCCCTCAAGGTCATATCTCCCTACAACCACTGAACCTTCAGTACCATACATCCTGGGTGCTCAAAGAACATTCGCTGAACCAATCCTCACAGATATGTCAACACACACGTTTAAATGAGGCTGAACCTGAATAAGGAGATTACTATGTCCATGTAAGGTCCACACCCCGTTTACACAAGGGCCAAAAGCTGAATGAAGACAGAGATTTTTTTTGTTAATTTGTTCATAGTTACGGCTTCTGAAGGTTGGTTGTTTGGTTTTCCTGTATTTTTGATAAAGCTGAATTGATTGCAAAGGTAAAATGAGAATTTGCTCTCCAGAGCTATGTTCATTCTTCCCAAATGAGCTGGAAAACATGATTATTAGTTTTAACAATACTTGAAAGATCTTCCTCTTAACATATTGCTTCTAGGAAACAGGGTAATGTTAAGGCTGAGTAGCTAATATGAAAGATTCAGAAAGAATCAAGTATAATGACACTGTCTGAAAGAATTTGTTCTATAGATCAAACTCGTCCATCAGAAGGCACATTTTGAATCATGACTTCAGAGGGCTCACTTCATCTCCCAGTGCCCGAGTTTCCTCAACTATACAATAGGATAATAAAAAGTGTTGTGATAATTCAATGAGTTATTTCATGTAAATGCTTAGAAGAGAGTCTAGAACATAGTGTTTTATTAATGCCAGTTTTCCTGATTTTTCTTAACCTTATTTTTTCCTGAACTTGTTAAATTAAATTTCTATATAATAGTCTCCTCTCCTTGAGGATGCAGAAATAATACCCGCCATTTATTGAGCATTTATTATGGCCTAGTCCACTGGCACAGATCTAATTTAATCCTCACAATAATCCTTTGGGAAAAGTATTATTATCATCAGTTTTGGTCAGGAAAGTGAGGATCAAAGAAATTATTATAAATAACTTGGCCACTCCTAATAAGGGGTGGACCAGGGATTTGAACTCTCAAGCCCACTGTCTACACTACTGAGCTACTTCACTATCACACTAAGGAAAAGGCTTTGTATCCCAACATAAAACTGGACTCCGCTAAAAATAAGCACATAGGCCAAAGACCTCTTTTCCTTGACTTATCTCTCATAGGGAAGATTGCTTGGTGCCTCGGAGAATTTCCGCTTTACACCCTGAGATTAGTTGGCCTTGTGGCTCTCATCAGTAGAGGTCTGTTTAATTCAAGTCACATGTGGGCATTTTCACTCCAATTATAACGTCAGTTCTAAATCTGTTGGTATGTCACAAAGGCACAAGTTAAAACCCGGGAAAGAACTTGAGCTGTTACTGTTCCCAAGTAGAAACATCCTTAGAAGCTTATCTGAACAGAAGGCTAATCTAAAACCTTGGAGGTTTGCCCGGCCCCAGTTTCCTGTCTAATTGAAAGCAGAGAGGCCTAGACACAGAGCCAAGAAGTTCACGCTTGTGGGATCAGCAACCTAAATTTGAGAATTTGGATCAGTAAGGCCAAATGCAGCCTGCAGCCAGCGCCATGCTGGAGTCATGGGTCCAGTGGGCCCAAGGGTGCAAGCAAAACCTTATGAGAAGAATAAGATAAGTGTTAGAAATGAAATAAAAATACAACTAGGCAAACCAACCTTCCAATTGGAAGAGAAAGAGAGAAAGATCTCTTTGGGGTTATTTGTATAGGTTATTCTGCTATCCTTGGCTTCCACAAGGAATTCTTTTCTGTCCATGATAATGCTGGTAGCTACCATGTACCAAGCACTTACCACATTTGTGATACTCTAAGCACTTACCACATGCTATTTCAATAATGAGTGATTACAATTCAAGTATATGGTTGTGGTCAAAAAACTCGTGTGCAGCTTCAGACTTTCCCTAGAGGGTGTCATTTTGGCAGAACCTTTAGGAAAGAGGAGCTACCCCGTTCTTAGATTGCACCAGCTTACCTGCCTGCACTGTTTTCTGCACCCCCGGCCAAGGTCACCTTGAGTCAAGATACTACATAGTTTTCACCATGCTATGGCCATGACTGCAAGAACAACCCTATTCAGTGACCTTGGGAACCGGAGTCCTGCTGAACACAGGCCCTTCATTAAGATATTTACAGCTGCTCTCCAAAGATACGTCCTGCCCTGGCTACCCTTTAACTTCCAAATCAAACCATGCCTCTCCCCTGCTGAAAACCCTACCATTACATGGGGAAGGCAGGATAATATCTGCGGGTAGAAAGGGGGATTATCTCTGTATGTCATATTTTCCTACTGGAGAGGAAGTTTTCCTGGACACCCCATAGGAGACTTCATGTCTCATCAGCCAGTATTTGGTCATGTACCCACTTCTAAACCCAGCATTTGTGGAAACGTGACTGCCATGATTGTCTTAGACTAATTGGAATCTGCCCTTGAGCTGGGGATAGGGTTCCTCAGAATCATGTGAGCAGAGGTAGGTCCCCAAGTAAATTGAGGTTGGAACGATGAGCTGACCAGACTGGACACTACATATCAGCCATCAGTGCCTGACAGAGGCCTCCCAAATCACCGATGTGATTTCCTCAGTTGGGACTGCTCCCCACCTCATGCTGCAAAGTCTTACTTTCCCTCAAGTATTACCACTGTAGGGCTGAGTCTCGCTGTTCCCCAGGAAAGCAAATTGTCCCTCTTCACGATCCCATCTACTCCTGCACCAATTTTATTACAGCATTGCCATCTTCTTTAACACCTATCTTCTTTTTACACATATCTCTTCCAGTGAGACTATGAGTTCTCTGCTCACACAGACCATGTGTTACTCATTTTTCAGTTTCCAGCATAATTCTTGGAACAAAACAGGTGATCCATGTATGTGGGACTGATAAGATTCATGAATTTCTTTTATGGAGCTCTATTTCAGTGTTAACCAGAATGGGTGCTAGTATAAGTTTGATTTGAAAAGAGGGAGGAAAAGGAGGATGATAATATTGTTGTTTTATAATTAATTTTTTAACTTGCTAATTTTATAAAAGGAGAGAAGGGAGCAGCATGCTGGGCTTACTGTTGTCTTTCCCTACTCCCCACAGCACACAGGACAACGTCTTGGCCCTCATCCTCCTGTGCTCTAATTTGAAGACAAATATGTTTCCCAACTTGCCCAAGGCTCTGGCAGGGAAAACTCACATCCCAAACTCGGGTCATTCTAGTGCAGCAATAACCAGCTGGGTTTTCAGCAACTTGGATGGAGCCATCTGTTTTCCCAGGCCACATAAAAATCTGCACAAGAAGGGTGCAAATAAGCAAATCCACAGCTTCCAGCGGGCCCAGCTGGGAGGCGCCCTCCCTTTGGGGACTAATGAAAGGTAAATCCAGTGTGGAAAGACAGAGGGCCAGCAAAGCCGAGGAGCTAAGGGACTCCAGACTCTGTGGTCCCTTTTCTGCCTTTGCCTAGAATACAGCCCATCTGGCTCCCCAGCCACGTTGCCATTGTGCTTGTGGAAGGGGCACCGCAGGGCATGCTGAGTGCCCGGAAAATTACCAGAGGCCTCCCGCCTTTCTCTCCAGGGGCACCGGGAACCAACCACATACACATAGGAACTCTCTTCTCTGCCACTCCACGCTCCTCTGACTGCCTGGGCAATCCTGGAGCTCTCACATAATGAGCCTGGTGAGCCCAGGTGGTCAGGAATAGAGGGGCTTTTTGTGTCCTGGTCTTAGAGAAGGGGGCCCCTTAGCTTTTCCCACATACCCCCGCTTCCTTTCCTACCACTCCACATCACAGAAGGGAATTTAGAGCCGCTCTGGCTCTCCAGCTAAGACAGAGGACAGTAGATTCCACATGAAAGAGCGAATAAAATGGGGGAGCTGTTACCCAGCCACCCAGGTGCAGATGGCTTTTGGCAGCCCAGGACCAGACAGTGATTGAGAAGGGTCTGTCTTGAAGTCATTACAGTTAATTGTCAAAGAGTTACAGACACATCTACAGGCAAAGAGCCAGCTCAAAATCCCCCGAGAATCTCAGATGGATTAATAAGCAAAATGGCATGCTGGTGTAAAGCAGCTGATTCTCTGCAAAGAAATGGTATAATTTCTTTTTTTTATTCCCTCACTCCTGGACCCAGTGCCTATTTTACCTTCTCTTTTACATCCTGGAAGGCATCTGTCTGATAAGGCTCTGGGTCTGGGGAAATTATTATTTTCCTGTTTTCAATCTAGAGGCACAAACACTTTTGCCATGATACTAGTACATTTTTCATGACTCCTGGTTCATCTCAGAAAAACCCATTTCAACCTGGTAATCTTGTTGACTCGGTGGTATTCACCATGAAGCCACATTTCCACACAGAAACACCAAGGCGGTCTTAACAATGGTAGAGTGAATGGCGTCATCACCATCTACCTACAGAAAGCCTGGTGCAAATAGGAGCTAGAGCCCAAGTTTCCTGGACATCAGAAGCATAAGCAAGATCTGTTCGTTAGAGCTGGTGCTGAGGGCAAAAGAAGTACTGTACTAGGCTTTGCACATAACTTTCTTTTCCAATTTCTTTTTCTTTGATTTTTCTGCTAAGGTCTGTATCATTATTCCGGACAAGCAGGAATTGATTCAGAAAGTTATCCTGCTCTTTGGCTTAATCACTCTGCTGCCTCACACTGCCCCACAAACTCTGCCAACCCAGTGTAGAGGAAGAAGGCCTTGCATCTGCTGAAGTCCCTCCTTCACCAACGGTCTGCGCCTGGATTTGTCTGTCTTTGCTGCTTGTGAATTTCCATTTCCTCTGAGTCCTCTCTGGGTCACACAGCCCTAAGAAGTACAGGATAATGAAAAAATAAAGAGCTTGACTTTATAAATAAAGAGAAAAATGCACTCTTAAATTTTTCTTGCTGAGCTATTTAAGAATAATGATTAAATTATCATGTTGCTACTTGAAGATATTCATATTTTGCTGTTTAGTGCTACTTCCTGTTTAAATTTCTCACTGTGACTCAAGAGTCTATCAGATCAAGTCCTAGCTTCCGGTATTTAAAACTTTGTGAAAATAATGCAGAAAATAATTTTCTGGCTTCCAGAACTTAAATTCATCAGGCAGGACCTCTGAAGAATAATACTTCACAGCAATTTTTTTCTGAAAAGGGCCAGAGAGCAAGTATTATAGGTTTAATGGGCCATAAGGGCTCTGCTACAACTATTCAGTTCTGTTATTGTAACATGAAAGCAGCCACAGATAATTCATAAAGCAATGAGTGTGTCTGTGTTCCAATAAAACTTTGTTTATAAAAAACAGGCTACATAGCAAATTCGACTCACAGTGGTTAGTCTCTGCTTTGTAGTAAAGCCCTAATAAATAAATTATCTTCTTTAGCTAAATAGTGAGCAGAAGCTTGCAACTTTAGTCATTCTAGGAAGGAATGGCATATGAATTAGTAGCCAACACACAATAATTGGGTTTCTTTTTTCTACCTGTTTTGTAGTAATTTTTTTAGAGATGGCAGCCGGGCATGGTAGCTCAAGCCTATAATCCTAGCACTCTGGGAGGTCGAGATGGGTAGATAGCTTGAGCTTACAACTTTGAGACCAGCTTGAGCAAAAGTAAGACCCCATCTCTACTAAAAATAGAAAAACTTAGGTTGCTGTTAGCTATGACACCATGGCATTGTACCCAGGGTAATAGCCTGAGATTATGTCTCCCCCCTCAAAAAAGGGAAAAAGAGAGATCGGGTATTACTATATTGCCCTGGCTGGTGACAAACTCTTCACCTCAAGTTATCCTCCTACCTCATCCTCCCAAGTAGCTTGGTCTACAGGTGCATGCTACCGTGCCTAGCTCTTTTTAACAATAATTATTATTGTTCAAGTGACATACAGCTATTTTTAGCTTACAAAGTACATATTACCCACTTGAACTCCCAAGTTTATAAGATAATAGCAGCATAAACCATATTATTTATTATCCTGGGCTTGCAATTTCTTGGAATTGCAAGTGAGTTATCCAAACCAATCATCCTACTGAAATGCTGAATATAATACAAAAGCATCTACTTAAAAGCATCTAAGAACCTACAAGGTAGAATGAAATTACCAGACCTAAATGAAGGGAAAATTTTAAGCAATTACATAAGCAACTTTTGTGCTATAACATTTGCTGATCCTGGTAAAACTGAACTTTAATTTTGATGACTTCATGGGTGATCAGGACAATAATCAAAATGCAAGTTCCACATAAATTTAAAAAGCTAGTAAGAAACTGTCCCTACAATAAACTTGAGCCTCAAAGGAACAACCCCTGTAGTAAAAAAGAACCAGAAGTAACACGGCTGTCTTGCAATTAAGCAGAGCAGGTGGGTTTCACTTCCCCTGGGGGCCCAAAGACCCTCAAGCCTTGAACTTGGTTTAAGGTGGTAGTTTCTGGAGACATCTTTCAGAAGCAAATATAAATTCTCCGGAAGAAGGTACCTTTAATTCATCCTGGGCTTTCAATACTCTTATAAATGTTTTTTCAAGCACAAAGGACCAATCATATAGTAAACAAAACAAAAACAGGTACACAAGTAAACAAAGCCTCATGATGTCAACTAAATCAGATTTGCCAGTACCGTAGCTAATAGAATTATCAGATACAAGTTATAGAGCAAGAATATTTACTATTCTTGGGTAAATTGGACACTTTTAAATTGGATTATTTGGTTTTTTGTTAAATTATTTATATATTTTGGATATTAATGCCTTGTCGGATGTATATCTGCAAATACAGCAGAACTCTACTCCATAGTTGACCCCCTACCTACACCTACTCATGTTGACCTAATTCTCGTGGAACAGACGTGTACCACATGTACATATAATTTGTATCTTTCTGCTTCCATCTAGTAGGTCTAGTTCAGTAGGTCTAGTTCCCTATGTTGACCATCTCTATATATTGACGCATTTGTTACCATCCCTTTGGGTAACCCGCTTACAGAGGTTCTACTGTATTTTCTCCCATTCTGTAGCTTTCCTCTTCACTTTGTTAACTGTTTCCTTTGCTATGCAAAAGCTTTTCAGTCTGATGTGATCCCATTTTTCTATTTTTGCTTTTGTCAACATCTATCTTTCTTGAACATATTAATCAGTATCCTTAAAAATTCACATAATTGGGTGGTGCCGTGGCTCAAAGGAGTAGGGTGTCGGCCCCATATAACTGAGGTGGCAGGTTCAAACCCGGCCCTAACCAAAAACTGCGCACACACACACAAAAATTCACATAATTTTAATATCTGAGTCTTCTATCAATCTGTTTCTTCTGTTTTTGTTGTTAATTCTATCTTTTGATATGTCTAATAATAGCTCATTGAATGTGCAACATTGTTTATGAAAAATCATAGATGTTGGCTTTGCAGATGCTGTCGCTTCTTATAATCGTCTTGTATCGGCCATGGTCAACCCCAGTGTGTTCTTCAATATTGCCGCCGACGGTGAGCCCTTGGGCCGCATCTCCTTCGAGCTGTTTGCAGACAAAGTTCCAAAGACAGCAGAAAACTTTCGTGCTCTGAGCACTGGAGAAAAAGGATTTGGTTATAAGTGTTCTGCTTTCACAGAATTATGCCAGGGTGGTGACTTCACATGCCATAATGGCACTGGTGGCAAGTCTATCTACGGGGAGAAATTTGAAGATGAAAACTTCGTCCTGAAGCATACAGGTCCTGGCATCTTGTCCATGGCAAATGCTGGACTCAACATGAACGGTTCCCAGTTTTTCACCTGCACTACCAAGACTGAGTGGTTGGATGGCAAGCATGTGGGCTTCGGCAAGGTGAAAGAGGCATGAATGTTGTGGAAGCCATGGAGC
>CAUYQV010168662.1:0-24182 GCA_963574575.1 Galagoides demidoff
TTTTTGAGACGGAGCCTCAAGCTATCCCCCTGGGTAGAGTGCCATGGCATCACAGCTCATAGCAACCTCCAACTCCTGGGCTCAAGCGAGTCTCCTGCCTCAGCCTCCCAAGTAGCTGGGACCACAGGAGCCCGCCACAACACCCCGCCATTTTTTGGTTGCAGCCATCATTGTTGTTTGGTGGGCCCGGGCTGGGGATTCGAACCCGCCACCTTAGGTGTATGTGGCTGGCGCCTTAGCCAACTGAGCCACAGGTGCCGAGCCTAACACCGAACTTCTAATCAAATGATTTAGATTTCAATTACATATCTACTTTAAATTTAAACAATATTTCATCAATTCATCTTATCAAAAATATGGCCAAAGAAGGCCATGCACGGTAGATTATGCCTGTAATTCTAGCACTTTGGGAGGCCAAGGTGAGAGGATCACTTGAGCTTAGGAGATCAAGACTACCATGGGCAAAAAGGCAAGATCCCCATGTCTACAAAAAAAAATTTTTTTTAATTAGCTAGAGGCCACATGCGGTGGCTCATGTCTGTAATCCTAGTACTTTGGGAGACCAAGGCAGGTAGATAGCCTGAGCAAGATTGAGACCCCCATCTCTAAAAAATAGCTGGGTATTGTGGCAGGCACCTATAGTTCCAGCTACTTGGGAAGTGGAGGCAAGAGGATCACCTGAGCCTAAGAGTTTGAGGTTGCTGTGAGCTACAATGCCATAGCACTCTACCAAGGGCAATGAAGTGAGACTCTGTCTCAAAAAAAAAAAAAAAAAATTATCTGGGCATGGTGATGCAGGCCTATTACCCCAGCTACTCAGGACGCTAAGGTAAGGCAAGAGGATTGCTCAAGCCCAAGACTTTTTTTTTTTTAAAAAAAACATGTTTTCTTTCTTTTTTATTTTTTTTGGCTGGGGCTGGATTTGAACCCTCCACCTCTGGTATATGGGGCGGTGCCCTATCCTTTTGAGCCACAGGCACCACCCAAGCCCAAGACTTTGAGGTTGCTGTGAGCTATGATGATGCCATGGCACTCTATCAAGAGTGACAGAGTAAAACAAGAAAGGAAAGGGAAAGGAAAGGAAAATAAGGAAAAAGGGAATAAAATTCAAGGTATGGGACCAAAAAGTGTATTCTCAACAAATTGCTTAGGTAGCTTTAGTTGTCTGAGAATTAAATCATAGATCACTACAATAACTCTTAATGTCCTTGTCCATAAGTCCACTGTTCCACCCCTCCTTTTTTTGAACAAAGAGTTCAATCCATTTACATTGAGAGAATTGATAAGTGGGGTAGATTTCTGTGCATCTTATTGAGTAGAATTTTTCACTGCTCTGTTTTACCTCTTGAGCCACTGTGGTATCTGGGCTCTGAACTTTAGCATTTGGGTGGTTTTACACTGATGGATTTCTTGTTTTTTTTTTCCTTGAGACAGAGCCTCAAGCTGTCCCCCTGTGTAGAGTGCTGTAGCATCACAGCTCACAGCAACCTCCAACTCCTAGGCTCAAGCGAGTCTCCTGCCTCCGCCTCCCAAGTAGCTGGAGCCATAGGCACCCGCCCCAATGCCTGGCTATTTTTTTGGTTGCAGCCATCATTATTGTTTGGCGGGCCTGGGCTGGATTCGAACCCACCTTAGGTGTATGTGGCTGGCACCTTAGCCACTTGAGCCACAGGCACCAAGCCTACACTAATGGATTTCTATTGTGCTGATCACTGTATGATGCTGATCGGAGTCCATTATGCTTCCTGCAAAGCAGGTCATTTTGATAAATTCCCTCCGCATTTATAAATCTGAAAAAGTCTTATTTTTCCCTCTTATAAGAAACTCAATTTTGCAGGATATAAAATTCTAGGCTGGCCATTATTCTGTTTGAGAAGACTGAGAATTGGGCCCAGTCCCTTCTGGCTTTTTGTTTGTTTGTTTGTTTTAGAGACAGAGTCTCATTTTGTCACCCTCAGTAGAGTACCATGGATCACAGCTCACAGCAACCTCCAGCTCTTGGGTTTAGGCCATTCCCTTGCCTCAGCTTCCCGAGTAGCTGGCACTACAGACACCCGCTACAATGTCCAGTTATCCTTCTGGCTTGTAGAAACCTGTCTGATGAGTTTTTTCCTTTGTTAAATTCCCTAATGTTTTCACCTTATGATTTATAGGAGTTCTTCTTTCATGTTAATTTTGGCCAGTCTGGGCTCGGCACCTGTGGCTCAATCGGCTAAGGCGCCAGCCACGTACACCTAAGGTGGCAGGTTCGAATCCCCAGCCGGGGCCCGCCAAACAACAATGATGGCTGCAACCAAAATATGGCCGGGCGTTGTGGCGGGTGCCTATGGTCCCAGCTACTTGGGAGGCTGAGGCAGGAGACTCGCTTGAGCCCAGGAGTTGGAGATTGCTGTGAGTGATGCCACAGCACTCTACCCAGGGGGACAGCTTGAGACTCCATCTCAAAAAAAAAAAAAAAAAAAAATTTTGGCCAGTGTGATGACTATAAATCATGGTGTTTGCCTCTTGATGATGAATCTCCCAAGAGTCCATTATGCTTCTAGTACACAGACGGCCTAAATTTCTAGCAAAACCTGGGAAATTTTCCTCAGGTATTCCTTCAAATAGGCTTTCCAGCCCTGTGTATTTTCCTTTTCACCCTCAGGAACGCCTATGATTCTTATGTTGGATTCTTTTTAGAAGCCCATATTTCTTCTAGGCTTTGTTCATTCCTCTTATTTCCATGTTCTTTCTCTGTGACCGACTTGTTTAATTCGAAGGTATTATCTTCTAGCTCTGAATTTTTTTTTTTTTTTTTGAGACAGAGTCTCACTATGTCACCCTTGGTAGAGTGCCATAGCGTCACAGCAATCTTAAACTCTTGGGCTTGGGCTCAGCACCTATAGCTCAGTGGCTAAGGTGCCAGCCACACCAAGCTGGCGGGTTCAAATCCAGCCCAGGCCTGCTAAACAATGACAACTACAACCAAAAAATAGTCTGGTGTTGTGGCAGCCACCTGTAGTCCCAGCTACTCAGGAGGCTGAGGTAAGAGAATCACGTAAGCCCAAGAGTTTGAGGTTGCTGTGAGCTGTGATGCCACGGTACTTTACCAAGGGCCACCTAGTGAGACTCTGTCTCAAAAAAAAAAATTTAAATTAAAAAGAAAATCAAACCCAGCTGCTGCAATTGAAAAAGTCACTCAACAAAATTTAAATCAACAGTAGAAAGCCTTAAGAACAGGCTAGATCAGGCAAAAGAAAGAATTTCAGATGGCTCAGTGTCCACAGGACAGTGGTTATGGCACCACCCACATACACCAAGGCTGGCAGTTTCAAAACTGGCCTGGGTCAGCTAAATAACAAAACAACTGCAACAAAAAAATAGCTGGGCATTGTGGCGGGTGCCTACAGTCGCAGCTCCTTGGGAGGCTGAGGCAAGAGAATGGCTTAAACTCAAGAGTTCTCAATTTTTTAATTTTTTTTTTTTTTGAGATAGTCTCAAGCTGTTACCCTGGATAGAATGCCATGCCATGACTGCTCACAGCAACCTCAAACTCTTGGGCTTAAGTGACTTTCTTGTCTCAGCCTCCCAAGTAGCAGGGACTATGGGCTCCTGCCACAATGCTTGGCTTTTTTTGTTGTTGTTGTTGCAGCTGTCATTGCTGTTTAGCTGGCCCAGGCCAGGTTTAAACCCACCAACCTCGGTGCAGGTGGTTGGCACTGTAACCACTCTGTACCAGCACGGAGCTTTAATTTCTTTAGTAAAGTTTTCATTCATTTCTTGCACTGTGTTTGTGGTTTCTTTGTATTGGATTTCTGTTTTCTCCTATATTTCACTGAGCTTCCTTACATTCCATATCCAAAATTTTCTATCAGTCATTTCAATATTCTTGTTTTGGCTGGTTTCCACTGGTACACAGTTACGGTCTTCTGGGGATATCCTTTCACTCTGATTTTTCGTGTTTCCTTATTTTCTTTTTTTTAATCTTAGTTTTTCTTTTATTTGTTTCATTGACATAATAATTGTATGATACATATTTATGGGGTATACAGTGGTATTTCAATACATATAGTGATAAGATCAAGGTAATTAGCACATCCATCATCTCAAACATTTATCATTTCCTTGTATTGGGAACATCAATATCTTTCTTTTAGTTATTTGGAACTATATAATATTATTGTTAACTGTAGTCATCCTGTAGTGTTACAAAACACTGAAAATTTATTCCTCCTGTTTAGCTGTAACCTTGTATCCTTTAACAAATCTCTCCCTATCCCTCCCTATCCTTTCTAGCCTCTAGTAGCTAGCCTTTGTTCTACTCTTTACTTCTAGGAAATCAACTTTTTTTATGAGTGAGAACAACTGATGTTTAACTTTCTGTTCCTGGTTTATTTTACTTTACATCTCTTCCAGTCACACTCATGTTGTTATCAACATCAGGATTTCATTCCTTCTTAAGGGTGACTAGTATTCCTGTGTGTGTGTGTGTGTGTGTGTGAGAGAGAGAGAGAGAGAGAGAGAGAAACCACATTTTTCTTTATCTATTCATCTATTGTTAGACACCAAGAAAGTGAGAGACAAAGAGAGAAACTACATTTTTCTTTATTCATTCATCTACTGTTAGACATCAGGATTGATTTGATATCCTGGTTATTGAGTGCTGCAATGAACACAGGGGTGCAGATGTCTCTCTGATATATTGATTTTCATTCTTTTGGATAGATGCTCAGTACTGGGACTGCTGGATCCCTACTGTTTTCTAATTTAGCTTCCATAATACTGCCAGATTTAGTTTTCTAATATATGAATTTTATTATATCTCAGTACCTTATTTAAAAGTACTTTCCATAAAATTATATTCTATAACCTTGTGCCCAATGATCCTTTACTATCTACCCAATCCCTGATATACTGGCCTATTAACTGAATAGATCATGACCAGACGTTCTTATTTGTTCATTCAATTTCCTCTATCTAGAATGGCTTTCCCCATCTCATCTGCCTGCTGAATTCTTACTAATAAACTTTGAAACACAACTCACATGTCATCTTTGAGCAGAATAAATTGTTCTTTCAACTGTATTCTCATATGCTATTTGCAACTCTACCATAGCACTCACCACACAATATTGTAACTATACATGAATCTCTCCCCTTCTCTCCCTCACTCCTTGAAGTTATACTGTAATAACTCAAAGGCTAGGACTCATGTTCATTTATATACCAGAAAACTAAATAATATGTATTACATTATACAAAGTCAATGTTTTTTGAGTAATGTATGCATTCACTGAAATGAAAGCCAGAAAAACCTAAAGAATAATTCAGGATCAATCAAGAATTTTATCCTTCAAGTTCTGCTAAAGAAAAGGTATGGCACTTGCTAATATTAGGTCACACATTGAATTGGGAGCAGACTGGTATTCTACTACACACAGATGCCTTGGGCTCTGTAGCTAAAGAGATCCACCAGAAAGAGTGTATTGGAAGGGAAATAAAGGAAAAGATCAGACTGGATTCAAAAGGAGAATGGTAAAAGTTTCTGAATAACTTCCCACAATGCCCAACTATTTTTGTGTTGCAGTTTGGCTGGGGCTGGGTTCAAACCTGCCACGCTTGGAATATAGGGCCGGCGCCCTACCCACTGAGCCACAGGCAATGCCCCAAGAATAAAAGCTTCTTTACTCAAGACTAGGAGAAAGACTAGTCTAATATCTACTGTGATATATATCCACTAACCGACTCAACTTTGAGTTTCAATGGACTGACCCTTAAAGGGGTTAGTGATAAACACATTAGTAAGTAAACCCTTCTATTTCTATATGCTGTAAGCAATAGAGAGCAAAAGTAATGTTTCGGAAATAGAAGAAACTTCCTGTATGAACATCTCTACCATCTTAAGACTATGTCTGCCCAAGATAAAGGGACTTTCTCACACAAGTTGATCCAAGAGCCAAGGAAACCATCATGTTTGGGGCAGAGAAGGTTTAGCGAATAACAATGTATTTACTGATTCTAAATTGTATTCCTTAATTGGTGAATTAGGAGACATGAAACTAATCCCATATTTTGAGCTTAACTGAAACCTTGGAGCAAAGTACTTCGCCACTCTCTGGATTATAGGAGTAGCTTAGTAATCTTTATTTTGGCAAAGTTATTAGCACACGTTTTTCTTTTTTTTGCAGTTTTTAGCTGGGGCTGGGTTTGAACCCACCACCTCCAGCATATGGGGCCGGAGCCCTACTCCTTTGAGCCATAGGTGCCACCTATTAGCACACTTTTGTTTAGTCAGAAGTCTACCATAATATATAGGCCTGAGATAAAGATAGAATAAATAAAACTTTTAAGATAACTTTGTACTCAAACTCTATTCATGTAATCAAATAACAGGTACTCAAAGTACTTTCAAACTGTAACCCCTTTCCAAGTCTCAGTTTCAATAAAAACCTTACTTGTGGGAATTTTTTTTATCCTTTTAGTTTGCTTCAATTTAAGTTTGAGAGTCATACTTTTTTCCTCTTCCAGAAGCACAGGCCCAGAACTATTGTGAGCTCCTCTCTTGGTCCTTAGACCACAAAATTAACTTTTATAAAATCCATTTATTCACACATCAACTATGAATAAAGAACACAAATGCAACTGGAAAGATAATTATTCACTACCTTTTCAAGGTGACAACAGGTACAGTAAATAAAGATGAAAATAAAACACACAGGGGTAAAACAATTTTCATAATTTTCAGTAATAAATTCTGAACGTAGTCTAGCTCCTCCACAATTTAACAACAATGAAGGAAGTACTTATTTTTGGAATACTTAGTCAAATTTTATAGCAAGAGTATATATATTTAAGCATAGTTAAGAGCAATGAACTTGTTTTCAAATATTCTGATACTATACATACCAATAAAGTTAATCCAGAAAATCAAACTCTAACACATGCAAAGTATTTTATATTTAACTACTGCTCAGAAAGCACATGTGTGCTAGACCTTTCCATAATATTATTGTTCATATAGTAAAAAAAAAAAAAAAAAAATTCAAATGCAGAGGCTTATCAGAGACCTAAAGAAGAATGACCTATTATTCTTTTAGACCATTTAAAGCACTCAGATTAAGCAAGCAGTTAGTATCTTTTTTCTTTCTTTTGGGACAGAGTCTCAAGCTGTCACTCTGGGTAGAGTGCCATGGAGTCATCACAGCTCACAACAACCTCCAACTCTTGGGCTCAAGAAATCCTCCTGCCTCAGTTTTCCTATATTTTTAGTAGATACAGGGTCTCAGTTTTGCTCAGGCTGGTCTTCAACTCATGAGCTTAAGCAATGCACCCACCTGGGCCTCCCAGAGTGCTAGGATTATAGGTGTGAGCCACTGGGCCTGGCCATCAATTAATATGAAGTTTTTTCCTTACCTGTCAAAAGTTATGTGAAAGTGATTATTCAACTACTTAACTAAAACTTCACTCACAAAACAGCATGTGTGCTGATATAAAACTTGAACTATCATCTAAAAACCACAATCTCATTTTCTAATTAAAAGATACCAATATAGGCTTGGCACCTGTGGCTCAAGTGGCTATGGCGCCAGCCACATACACCTGAGCTGGTGGGTTCGAATCCAGCCTGGGCCCGCCAAACAACAATGATGGCTGCAACCAAAAAATAGCTGGGCATTGTGGCAGGCGCCTGTAATCTCAGCTACTTGGGAGGCAGAGGCAGAAGACTTACTTGAGCCCAGGAGTTGGAGGTTTCTATGAGCTGTGATGCCACGGCACTCTACCCAGGGGGACAGCTTGAGGCTCTGTCTCAAAAAAAATAAAAATAAAAATAAAAGATACCAATATAAGCAGCAAAAAGAGATTGCTTTTGACTAAAAGACTGTCAGGTTGACATAAACAGTATATGTTCAATTTAGTATGCAATTGTAACATAATTACACATAACATGGCTCATCTGAAATCATTTTCACTTGTAGTTTGGATTTCATAAGCCCAATTATTTGGCTGCACTCCAACTTTACCTATTAATTGAGAAAAAACTAAAACCCAGGTCAATTGAACTACGATATAACTGAAATACTATTTACAATTAACAAACTCAATTTTTAACATGGTTTGCCAACTGGTTTAAAAGGCCACAAGCAAGAATTTCACATCTCCAAGACAACACATTGATCATCTTCAAAAAATAATGCTATAAATATATTTGCGATTAGAAATTGATCAAGTTAAATGTCAAACTTCAGTCAGTTTGACTTTGCTATTATCCTAAATTTTTAAAAATGCTGCTTTACTGTAAACATGGAAGGCACTAAAATCAATCAGAACTTTGATAAAGGGGCGGGTGGTGGCTCACGCCTGTCATCCTAGCACTCTGGGAGGTTGAGGGAGGTGGATTGACCGAGCTTGAGACTAACATAGCAAGAGTGAGACCTCATCTCTATTAAAAATAGAAAAACCAGCTGGGCATTATGGCAGGTGCCTACAGGCCCAGCTACTTGGGAGGCTGAGGCAAGAGGATTGCTTCAGCCCAAGAATTTGAGGTTTCTGTGAGCTATGACACTACGGCACTAAGGCTGACAAAGTGAGACTCTGTCTCAAAAAAAAAAAAAAAAAACTCTCACAAAGGTTACCATAGAAATAAATTTTAAAAAATATTTTACTAAAAATAGCTTTCACTTACCAACTTCATGTATATCTGAAAAGCTACAGGTACAAATCATGTAAAGGTAAATTACATAATATGGTACAATTTTCTCCTTGAAATAAGTTCCAGTGGGTGGCACCTGTGGCTCAAAGCAGTAAGGCGCTGGCCCCATATGCCAGCGATAGTGGGTTCAAGCCCAGACCCAGCCAAAAACTGCAAAAATATAAAGAAATAAGTTCCAAATATATATATATGTATAATAATACCATATATGTATAATATATACATGCAGAAATAATTATGTTTTCCATCCAAAAATGAATTTTTTTTTATTGTTGGGGATTCATTGAGAGTACAAAGCTCCAGGTTACACTAATTGCACAAAAAATTAATTCTAGAAGACAAAAAAATGTGAAGGGAATGTAAAATGATATATATGATACCATGATGTTTTATATTTCATAAAAAGAATATAATCATGTGCCATTTGTTATTAATAATTCACAGCAAAAAAAGTTTATAAATTAAATCTTTAATTTATAAATTAATTAATCTTCCTATTTACTTAGTGTATAATCTTCTTTTTTTTTGAGACAGAGCCTCAAGCTGTCCCCCTGGGTAGAGTGCTGTGGCATTACAGCTCACAGCAACCTCCAACTCCTGGGCTCAAGCAAGTCTCCTGCCCCAGCCTTCCAAGTAGCTGGAACCACAGGCACCCGCCACAACACCCAACTATTTTTTGGTTGCAGCCGTCATTGTTGTTTGGCAGGTCCAGGCTGGATTCGAACCTGCCACCTTAGGTGTATGTGGCTGGCACCTTAGCCAGTTGAGCTACAGGGGCCGAGTCCTTAGTGTATAATCTTACAGATGTCTTTTGGTTAAATAATTTTAGCCAAATGACATAAACATACTCATATTTAAGAATATAGCAATTCACTGGAGGTTGCTGTGAGCTATGACACTACAGAACTCGACTAAGGGCAACAAAGTGACACTCGGTCTCTAAAAAAAAAAAAAAAGAAAAGAAAAGAATATAGCAATTCAGCTGGGCTCAGAGGCTCACGCCTGTAGTCCTAGCACTCTGGGAGGCCATGGCAGGTGGACTGCCTGAGCTCAGTTGTTCCAGACCAGCCTCAGCAAGGCAGAGACCCCATCTCTACTAAAAAGGAAAATCTAAGGCAAGAATATCACTTAAGTACAAGAGTCTGAGGTTACTATGAGCTATGATGTCATGGCAGTCTACCAAGGACAATGAAGTGAGACTCTTTCTCCAAAAAAAAAAAGAATATAGCAACTCAGCCAGACATAGGGGGATGCACCTAATGCACCTGTAGTCCCAACCACTCAGAAAGCTTGAACCCAAGGGTTCAAGCATAGGTAACACAGAAAGATCTCATCTCTAAAAAATAAATGATTAACTAATTAAAAATAATAAAATAATAACTTCTTTCTGAATGCTTACTTTAAAAATTATTATTCAGGCTCAGTGCCTGTAGCTCAAGTGGCTAGGGTGCCAGCCACATACACTGGGGCTGGCGGGTTTAAATCCAGCACAGGCCTGCTTAACAACAATGACAACTACAACCAAAAAATAGCCGGGCGTTGCAGTGGGTGCCTGTAGTCCCAGCTACTTGGGAGGCTGAGGCAAGAGAATCGCTTAAGACCAAGAGTTTGAGGTTGCTGTGAGCTGTGACACCAAGGCACTCTACCCAGGGAAACAACTTGAGACTGTGTCTTCAAAAAAAAAAAAAAATTATTGTTATTCATTGATTAATTATCTCCCAAAAAATCTTAACAGTTTTACCACTCAAAAAGTAAATGAGGCAATTTTAAGAAGCTCAAAGAAATTTATTTATTATTTTATTTATTTATTTATTGAGACAGAGTTTTACCATGTCACCCTTGGTAGAGTGCTGTGGCATCATAGCACACAGCAACCTCAAACTCCTGGGCTTAAGCAATTCTCTTGCCTCAGCTTCCCAAGTAGCTGGGACTACAGGTGTCCACCACAATGCCCGGTTATTTTTGTTGTTGTTGTTATTGTTGCAGTTGTCATTGTTTAGCTGGCACACCAGCTTCAGTGCATGTAGCTGGCACCATAACCACTGTGCTATGGGTGCTGAGCCAGAAATTTATTTTGATCTTAATTCTTTTAACACTACTTTATTTCTTCAAACTATTTTACACCTTAATTACTAAGTAGCTCTTCATTTCCTACAACATTAATAGCTTAAGAACCCTATCCTAAAAAATGCAATGCATCCTAACATTCTTCATGGCTTTATTGATATCTTCACTTTTGATTTCTGATTCCAAACATTGATTTGAAAGGAATAGATGAAGAATCTCAAATACAACTTTTTTTTTTTTTGAGATAGAGTCTTTGTCACCCTGGGTAGAGTGCTATGGCATCATCATAGCTCACAGCAACCTCAAACTCTTGGATTCCAGTGATCTTCCCACTTCAGCCTCCCAAGTAACTGAGACTACAGACACCATCACAGTGGCTTGCTTGTTTTTCTATTTTTAGTAGAGATAGGGTCTCTGTCTTGCTCAGGCTGGTCTTGAACTCCTGAGCTCAAGCAATCCACCTGCCTCAACCTCCCAAAGTGCAATGATTACAGTGCCACCATGCTTGATTCACAAATACAGTTTTATATTCATAATGTTTTACAAAGTTCAAAAATCAAAACTGTGGGGTGGTCCCTGTGGCTCAAGGCTGCCAGCCCCATATACCAGAGGTGGCAGGTTCGAACCCGGCCCTGGCCAAAAACTGCAAAAAAAAAAAAAAAAATCAAAACTGTGGAAAAATGTTTTCAAGTTAAAACGGAGATATAAAGTTATAAATTTACTATTACTATAAAAGGAAAATAATGACCACTTTGAAACTGACAACTGCTGGAAATAGAACAGCAAAGTTAGACAAGTAGGGAATAAAAGACACACACAGATGGGGAATAGAAAGTGAGAAGAGGCAGAAACATGTTCCATCACATGGAAAAAGTGAAAGGTACTGTAAAGGTGGAAAAAGTAAAAGGAATAATAACTTGGCTATCCATAACACCTCCTAGAAAACAAACAGAACCACAAAAATGGCACCAAAATGTACATTAGTACCTGTACGTTTCCAGAAAGTTCAAAAATTAAAATATGTGACTAGGGGAAATCATCATTTGTAAAGGGACAGAGAAGGGGCTGTAGAGGACACCAATTACATTGCAATCCCACTCCTTTTCATATAAAAGAGCTTCCTTTCCTGGCCAGTCATCAGATTTTCAGAATATATATGTATATATATACACACACACACACACATAAAGAGAGTATGACACCTCGGCTTTCCAAAATGAAAACAGCAGATTAAAGGCACACATCATATTGGTAAAAATAATTATCCAACCAGTAATTTAGAGACTTAAGATAGGAAAATATCACAGAACATTAGTTTATATGAAGATATAAAAATGTATGCATGTGTACATTTTAGGTAACTACCATAAAAGGTCAGTAATACCTTACAGACCTTCAGTAGCAAGACTACCGTCTTACCTCTAGAGGGCGAACTTGGTCTTCTGGAAAAACTCCAGATAAGAGAAGTTACTTTCAGACATCACAAAAAAAAAAGGAGCTAAATTTAAGATGTCACAATGGCAGAGGTTCCCACCATTTTTTGGTTAACAATGCCCTTAAGGCTCAGCACGTAGTTCAGTGATTAGGGTGCTGGTCACATGCACCAGGGCTAATGTGTTCGAACTGGCCCGGGCTTGCTAAAACAACAATGACAACAACAACAAAACCAGGGCTTGCTAAAACAACAATGACAACAACAACAACAAAAATCACTGGGCATTGTGGTGGGCTTGGGAGCCTGAGGCAAGAGAATGGCTTAAGCCCAGGAGTTTGAAGTTGCAGTGAGCTGTGACATTACAGCACTCTACTGAGGGCCACATAGTGAGACTCTGTCTAAAAAAAAAAAAAAAAAAAAAAGCCCTTAATATCTCAGTAATTTGTTCATGGCAACCTCTAAACCAAAAGAAATACCAAATGGTTCTGTTTAATAAGTAGCTATATGCGAACAATTTAATAAAGATTTACATCCTAACAGTAACTACTTAATGTTGGAACTATGTACTATTTCAAATTAACAGTCTCCATGCACTATATTGAAAAAAAGTGAAGGGCCTCAGTGCCTGTAGTTCAGTGGTTAGGGTGCCAGCCACATACACCAGGGCTGATGGGTTCAAACTTGTCCGGAGCCTGCTAAAGAACAATGTCAAAAATACAAAAAAATAGCTGATGTGGGGGCACCTGTAGTCCCAGCTACTTGGGAGACCAAGGCAAGAGAATCACTCAAGGCCAAGAATTTGAGGTTGCTGTGAGCTGTGATGTTATAGCACTCTACTGAGGAAGACATAGTGAGACAGCACACAGTTTGAAATTATGCACTTTAAATACCAGTAGATAAACTAGTTACTATTTTAATTACCTATAAATAAAATTAACTGTAATAATGGTTTTGTTTTATCTATCTACTCTTTTTGTCATTTATTTTTTTATTTGTATATATTCACAGGGTCCAAGTGCAATTTTGTTACATTGATATATTGCTTTGTGAATTTAGGGCTTTCAGCTCACACATCACTGAAGCAACATACACTTTACCCACCCAGCAACCTTCCATCATCTACCATCACTCCAATAATGTTTTTAAAGCTCTAAAAATTATTACCTGAAAAATCAGTTTTTCTTTTAAGCAATAAAGAAATACTACTAAATCTTTAAAAGAAAAATACTTTTTACAATTTGAATGATGATTATTGTCCTAAAGTGGTTATTTTTATAAATGCTCATTGTGTTAAATCTGGTAAATTATAATTGGGAAGGATAAAAATAGGAAATTTATTATGTATCTCCTTTTGAGCAATAACTTCTCTGAACTTAAATACTGCAAATTGATCCAGTCTCACTGTTTTCCATTCTCACTAATCTAATACTGAGGAGTAGAAATTTAAGAGTCAAATAAGATATAAATCTTAAGAATTCAAAAATATAGAATGGCATAGTGGCTCACACCTGTAATCCCAGCACTTTGAGAGGGAAAGCCAGAAGGATCATTTGATGATCAGGAGTTTGAGACTAGCATGGGCAACAGAGTGAGACCTCCATCACTATTTAAAAAATTGTTTTAAAATTAGCTGGGTATGTGTTGGTGCACGCCTATAGTACCAGCTACTTGGGAGGCTAAGGCTGGAAGATCACCTGAGTCCAGGAGTTTGTGACTATAGTCAGCTATATGGCATACTGAACTCTAGCCTGGGTGACAGATAGAAACCCTGTCTCTTAAAAATAAAATACACATACACACACACACACCCTTCTTAATTATTAAGTTGTTTTTGGTTTAGGCAGAAAACCAGAAGAGTGACAAAGGAAAGAGTTGGGCTGGCTGTGGTGGCTCATGCCTGTAATCCTAATACTCTGGGAGGCTGAGGCGGGTGGATCGCTTGAGCTCAGGAGTTTGAGACCAGCCTGAGCAAGAGTGAGACCCCATCTCTACTAAAAATGAAAAACTGAGGCAAGGGGATCATGTGGCCCAAGAATTTGATGTTGCAGTGAGCTACAATGTCATAGCACTCTACTAAGGGCGAAAAAGAAAGACTAAAAAAAAGGAAAGAGTTGAACCTGATAGTCTACTTAGTTTTTATCTTTTACTATTCCATCAGTTCACAATTTCTTATATTCATAAAATCTGTGCCATTGGCAAATGCTATCAAGTTCAACTGGAAATCGTTTTTTTTTTTTAAGCTATACAAAGAATAACTGGGAAAGAATATCAATGTTCTCTTAATTTTTACAACCATTAAAGGTAAAGAAAAGATATGGCCTATTTTTATAAAACAAAAAAGAGTTATTATAAAAATCTATAATCCCCAAAGTTTTTATGTAGAAAATAAGAATAATATGGTTAATTAACAGAAGAGAATGCTTGAAAACCTAGGGCAAACTACAAATGGCTACATTAGTACTTACCTGTTGAATGATTTTAGAAGTTTTCTGAAGATTCTCTCTGGGAGGAACTTTGCCAAATAATTTCCAACCAGGAGCACTATGGACAACTGATTTGAGTTCCTTCGTCCTTTTTGGAAAAAGATTTCTGAAACACAGAAAATTTACATGAATTGTGTTTTTTCTAACCAGAGAGATGTTTAACTGCATTTTCCCCCCATGAGATAAGATCTCTCTCTGTTTCCCAGGCATCATCATAGGTCACAGCAACCTCAAACTCCTAGGCTCAAGTGATCCTCCTGCCTCAGCCTTCTGAGGAGATAGGACTATAGGCATATACCAGCATGCCTGGTTAATTTTTGTGTTTCCTGTAGAGAGAGGGTCTCACTATGGTGCTCAGGCTGGTCTTAAACTCCTAACCTCAAGCTATCCTCTCTCCTTGGCCTCAAGAAGTGCTAGGGTTACAAGGCATGAGCTTTTATACCTCACCATATAATAGTAAACTTTAAAGTATGCTTATTGCCAAGGCAAATACAAAAATACTTTAAAACAAATAAGTTCTATTACTTACACCACTAAGACAAACAAGGCTCAAGAGTACTTGGCTTATATAGAGGTTTTAGAAAAATCATCAGTAGAAATACTAAAGAGACAAACTAGAAGAAAAATAATAGCCAAAAATAAAAAATAAATATTTTCTTTACACCTACTACAAAGCACAGTAGAACTGACAATTCATGTATGACAATAAAATTTAAGAATTTGAGAACATAAAAGTTTAAACCATAAAAAATAGCTAAGGCGGGATGGCACCTATTGCTCAAGGAGTAGGGCGCCGGCCCCATATGCTGGAGGTAGCGCCCAGCCCCAGCCATAAACTGCAAAAAAAAAAAAAAATAGCTAAGGGATAACTAATACAATACTTGGTTTAATTACAAAATATATTACAGGCAGTCCCCAGTTTACAAATGAGATAGGTTTTATAGGTTCATTCTTAAGTTGAATTTGTATGTAGGTTGGAACAGGTATATTTACCTATCACCTGTAATAGCCTCCATTCATAAGTACAAGTCATACATCAGTTGGATGTTTGTGACTCGGTAAATTACTGTAAGAGTCTATTTTCATAAGTATGAGTTACATGTAAGTCAGATGTTTATAACTCAGTCATTGGTAGTTCTAAAAAAGGAATCTGCAGGCTTAAAAGAAAAGAAAAGCTATTTTAAAAATTGGAAAAATATTACTTGTGGTAATAATCTGTCATTTGTAAAATAAAAGTGCATCTACTAATCTCCAATTCTCTAACATGTACATATGTAATCTGTTTTTCCTAGACAGGAAAAGTACCTTTTTGTATATGTAAGCGGGGATGATATTCAAAATATGTACCCATTAAAATAGCATGACCAGGGCACAATGGACCAATCAAAAAAGGTATTGATGAAGCCAGGCATGGTGTCACACCTATATCCTAGCACTCTGGGAGGCCCAGGCCAGTGGATTGCCTGAACTCACAAGTTCAAAACCAGCCTAAGCTAGAGTGAGACCCCATCTCTAAGATATAGCCAGGCATTGTGGCAGATGCCTGTAGTCCCAGCTACTTGGGAGGCTGAGGCAGGAGGGTTACCTGAACTCAAGAGTTTGAGGTTTTTGTGAGCTAAAGACAGCATGGCACTCTATCAAGGGTGATCAAGTGAGACTCTGTCTCAAAAAAAAAAAAAAAGAAAAGGTATTGATGAATTCTAATGAACTTCATCCCTTCAACCCTTTCTATAAGCTATAATATAAATGGACATTAAGGCCAGGTGTGGTGGTTCATGCAGGTAATCCCAGCACTCTGGGAGGCCAAGGCAGATAGATCGCCTGAGCTCAGGAGCAAAACCTCATCTCTAAAAGTAGCCAGGCACTGGGGCGGGCATTTGTAGTCCCAGCTACTTGGGAGGCCAAAGCAAGAGAATCACTTGAGTCCAAGAGTCTGAGATTGCTGTGAGATATTACACCATGGCACTCTACCCGGGGCAACAAAGTCAGACTATGTCTCAAAAAAAAGGAAAATTTTAAATTCACACATACAATTAGAAATAGTTCCAAATTAGTTAAAGTTCCAAATAACTAGGTTTATTTATATTCAAAATATCATATAAATGTATCTTAAAAGTACATTATAGTGATAACAGGAAATACATTTTTAATTAATAATGTTAAGGGATTTCTACACAAAAATGTGAGCTAATCAGTAACGAAATAAACACTATTTCCACAGGTGGGCAATGGAAACAAATATTTGACAACAGAGTAATTTCTACTTAAGATACCCTGAAGGTTTTATCTCAGAGACTATGCACAGTGATTTAAGATTACTAAACGAGGCCAGGCACAGTGGCTCACGCTGGGAGGCTGAGTGAGCATATTGATTGAGCTCAGGAGTTTGAGATCACTCTGATCAAGAGTAAGGCCCTATTTCTAAAAAATGCATTAAAAAACTTAAACATTTATGTTAATGGACACACAAAGTACAACAACGTAATCTGCGTCAATTAAAATGTGGAGAAAGGAAGGAGGGACAAAGATACATAATAGCAGAGTGTTTATACACCAATTGAAACTAATTTTTCATTATTTAAACTAGGCTTTTAGAGGTTTAAGATATTAATTGTAATCCTGAGGTAAAGTAAGATTACCTTACAGTAAAGGTAAATAGAAAAGTACTCCCTAAAAGTACATAGAAAAGTAAAGAAAAAAGGGATCAAAATGGTGTATTACAAAATTTCAACTAACTACAAAAAAAGATAATAGAGAAATTGAGGAACAAAAAAAAATACCTAACACATACAGAAAACAAATAGCTAAATGGCAGAAGTAAATATTCACACCTCAGCAATTAATTTAAATGTTAATGCATTAGAGTCTCCAATAAAAAGAGTTCATACACCAATAATAAAAATAAATAAATAAATGGGACTTTCTTTTTTTGAGACAGAGTCTCACTATGTTGCCTTTAGTAGAGTGCTGTAGCATCACAGCTCACAGCAATCTCAAACTCTTGGGCTTAAACAATTCTCTTGCCTCAGTCTCCCAAGTAGATGGAACCACAGGCGCCCACCACATGCCCAGCTATTTTTCTGTTGTAGTTGTTGTTTGGCAGGCCTGGGCCAGGTTTGAACCTGCTAGCCCCAGTGTATGTGGCTGGCATCCTAGCCGCTGAACTACAGGTGCTGAGCCTTTTTTTATTTTTTTAAGACAAGAGTCTCATTTTGTTGCCCTTGGTAGAGTGCCATGGTGTCATAGTATGTAGCAACCTCAAACTCTTGGGCTTAAGCGATTCTCCTGCCTCAGCCTCCCCAAGGAGCTGGGACTATAGGCACCTGCCACAACACCCAGCTATTTTTTGTTGCAGTTGTCATTGTTGTTTAGCTGACCTAGGCCAGGTTCAAACCCGCCAGCCTTGGTGTATGTGGTTGGAGCCATATGCTACAGGTGCTGAGCCATCCTAGTATTTTTAGTGAGGTCTCACTCTGGCTCAGCCTGATAGCAAACCTGTGAGCTCAGGCAATCCACCGGCCTCGGCCTCCCAGAGTGCTAGGATTACAGGCATGAACCACTGTGCTTGGCCTAGATAAATGGGATTGATTAAATTAAAATGCTTTTGTACAGCAAGGAAATAATCAACAGAGCAAACAGACAACCTACAAGATGGAAAAAAATATTCACAGTATATACATTTGACAAAGGGCTAATATACAGACTATAAAGAACGCAAGCAAACCAGCAAGAAAAAGAGAAACAACCCCATTATAAAGTTGGAAAAAGAAGAGAAGCTTCTCAAAAAAAAAAAAAAATAGACAAATGGCCAAGAAACATGAAAAAATTCTCAGCATCACTAATCATCAGGGAAATACAAGTTAAAATCACTTTACCACAATCAAAATGCCTGTTCAAAAAAATAATAATAGATGTTGGTGTGGGTGCAGAGAGAATGGAACTTATATATACTGTTGATGGAGATTTGTCAAAGTCCTGGACATGTACACTAGAAGACATATATTAATATAAGAACACTTAGGACACTATTCAAATGAGCAAAATCCTTTTGACAATCCAAACTGACAATTTCTGGCTTGGGCAGGAAAGGACAGACATAGCCTGGCCACTTATCTTGTTTGCTGGCGATACAACTGCTCAGGGTGGGGAGACTACTTCACCAAGTTCTGCCCATGCCCCAGTCAGCTGTGAGGGAGCCCAAGAGGCTGAATGTCCCTACCCCAACCCAATCTTGCTTCTAACTGTGGTTCTGGAGCCCCCAACCCTACCTGCACCTCCTGAGCACTCCAGCCCTCCTGGTTCCTGCTAAGGAGGGGGGCTGCCCGTGGCACCTGGTCCAGGGTGGGGGCAGCCACAGACGGACCTAGGAAGCCCTGGGGTATCCTTGGCAAGAACAGAGCCCCTGCTATTAGTTGCCAAAAGCAGCATGGGGAAAAGGTGACATAGGCAGGGCTCTAGGGGGAGATGAGAGCATCTTCTGATGCTACCCTGCCCCGTCCCTCTGAAAAGGGGCTCAACCAAGCCTGGTGGCTACAGCCTTCACCTCTTCACACTCACTTTTTTTTTTTTTTTTTTGAGACAGAGCCTCAAGCTGTCACCCTGGGTAGAGTACTGTGGCATCACAGCTCACAGCAACCTCCAACTCCTGGGCTCAAGCGAGTCTCCTGCCTCCGCCTCCCACGTAGCTGGGACCACAGGTGCCCGCCACAACACCCGGCTATTTTTTGGTTGCAGCCGTCATTGTTGTTTGGTGGGCCCAGGTTGGATTCAAACCTGCTACCTTAGGTGTATGTGGCTGGCGCCTTAGCCACTTGAGCCACAGCCGCCGAACCTTCACACTCACTTTTTAACTGGTGTTTCTACTTCTGCCTGTCTGCTTGCTCTCTAGCCAACAACAAATAATAAACCCTCCGGGGGGGGGGGGGAGATCCATTGACAGAAGAACAGAAAACTTACATATAGTATATTCTTAAATGTAATATTATTCCTCAGTGAAAACAAACCAAAGCTGTATCCATCAACATGAATGAATCATAAAAAACACTGTTGAGGCTTGGCACCTGTGGCTCAATCGGCTAAGGCGCTAGCCATGTACACCTAAGATGGCGGGTTCAAATCTCCAGCCCGGGCCCACCAAACAACAATGATGGCTGCAACCAAAAAATGGCCGGGCATTGTGGCGGGCGGGCACCTGTGGTCCTAGCTACTTGGGAGGCGGAGGCAGGAGACTCGCTTGAGCCCAGGAGTTGGAGGTTGCTATGGTTGCTATGAGCTGTGATGCCATGGCACTCTACCCAGGGGGACAGCTTGAGGCTCCGTCTCAAAAAAAAAAAAAAACATATATACCTGAGCGGGTGGGTTCAAATCCAGCCTGGGTCTTCCAAACAACAATGATGGCTGCAACCAAAAAACAGCCAGGCATTGTGGTGGGAGTCGGTAGTCCCAGCTACTTGGGAGGCAGAGGCAGGAGACTCGCTTGAGCCCAGGAGTTAGAAGTTGCTGTGAGCTGTGATGCCACAGCACTCTACCCAGGGGGATAGCTTGGGGCTCTGTATCCAAAAAAAAAAAAAAATTTTGTTAAGTTAGGCTGAGCACAGTGGCTCATGCCTGTAATTTAGCACTCTGGGAGCCTGAGGAGGGTGGATTGCTTGGGAGCTCAGAAGTTCAAGACCAGCCTGAGCAAGAGCAAGACATACCTATCTCTAACAGAAATAGAAAAACTAGCTGGGAGTGGTGGTACACCTCTGTAGCCCCAGCTACTTGGGAGGTTGAGACAAGAGGACTGTTCAAGCCCAAGAGATTGAAGGGGCTGTGAGCTATGACACCACTACACTCTATGCAGGGCAACAGAAAGAGACTCTGTCTAAATAAATAAATAGTGAAGTTATCGTTCTCACCAATAATGAAAAAGAGGATACAAATAAAGAGGCAACAAATTATACATTCATTCAATAAATAAATATTTCAGAGCCCGCAATGTGCCAAGCATTGTTGAACTGAGGATACAAGTGCTGAACTAGGGATACATGATGAATAAGACAGAAAAGGCCTTGCAAGCTCTAATGAAGCTTATATTCATTAAGGAGAGTGGGAAAGACTGGCAATAAATGCATAAGTAAACATAAAAAATACTAGTGCTATATAGTCTGAATGTTCCTAACTCCCCAAAATTCGTATGTTGAAACCTAATCACTAGGGTGATAATATTAGGAGATGTAGCCTTTGGGAATGATTTAGATCATGACTAGAGAGCCCTCAGGAATGGGATTAGTGACCTTATAAAAGAGGCCACAGAGAATTGCCCTGCCCTTCTATCATGAGACACAGCAAGAAGATACCATGTATGAAACAGGAAAAGAGTCCACAGCTGACTAAATATGCTGGCACCTTCTTAGACTTCCCAGCCTCCAGAACCATGAAAAATTTGTTTATAAGCTACCCAGTCTATGGTATTTCATTACAGCAGCTCAAACAGACTAAGATAACCAGTAATAAGTATTGTATGAAAGATTTTTCTTTTTTTTTTGAGACAGAGTCTATCTTTGTCACCCTCAGTAGAGTGCCATGGCATTATAACACACAGCAACCTGAAACTCTTGGGCTCAAGTGATTCTCTTGCCTCAGCCTCCTGACTACCTGGGACTACAGGCGTCTACAACACCTAGCTGCTTTTTTTAGAGATGGAAGTCTCACTTTGGCTCAGGCTGGTCTCGTAGGCAAAGTAGGCAATCTACCCAGATTGCTAGGATTATAGGCATGACTACCATGCCTGGCAGTGTGAAAGATTTTTTTAATGGGCTATGTTAGTAAAGGTGACCCATAGCTACTCCGAACTGATAATCAAAAGGAGCCTCTCTGAGGAATGACACGTAACCTATGATCCAAATGGGAAAAAGGAGCTACCAACGTACAAAGTAAAGGAGGGGAGGACCCCAGCAGAGGAAATAGCTAGTAGAAAGAGGTTCTATGGAGGGTATGGGACAGACAGCCATTACAGTCTAACAGGGACCAGAGCCTCCACCGAGACTCTTGGTCCTTTGCAGTTGAGCTTGTTGTTAAGCACCATGGCTATACGGTCAAACAGAACTAAATTCAAACCCCAAGACACCCACTTACTAGTTTTATAACCTATGCCAATTATTTAATCTCTGTAATCCTCAGTTTTCTCACCTGTAAAATCAAGATATTATTGTTTAGTTTATAAGGTTATTTGAAAGGACTAAATTAGATCATCCATGATCGCTTAGCACAAACATAATATGCATTATTAACAATAAACATTAGCTCTAATAACATGACCTCTTAAACCCTGTTGTCTCCCTCTTCAGTATTTTCAAGGAAGTTCAGCTCATGTCACATTTCTTCTATAAAGTATCTCATAAATTCTTTCTAGTCTACAATTTCCAACTCTCTGTATGACATCAGTATCACTTATCAGGGAGGCCTTGCTACCTTGCAAATAGTTCACTGTTGAAAGAAGGCCTATGTAAGGGGCCTAGTCAGAGGCCATGGCTTCAACACCAGGCTTTACCATATTCCTTCAGTAACAACAGACATACCACAATCTCTCCCACTGTCAAAAAAAATTTTCCTCCAAAGGACTGTTTTGAAGAGAAAATGAAAAGGTTGTTAAGCTGTCAAGGGCTATGTATTTATCCTCTTACTAACTGTACACAGAACCTAGTAGGCGATGTTCAGTTGTGAATGCTTTTCAGAAACTGCCGTATCATTGCTGGTTACTTGTCCATCCCACCACTAGACTACAGGCACTTAGACCAAGGACTATGTCTTATTTGTCTTTGAGTCCAGAGGTCCAATAAATGTTAGCTGAATAAACAAGTCTTTTTATTATTCCATTGGACTGTGAACTCCTTGATGGCAGAGATTCTTTCTCAACAACAATGTAGAATAGACACTCCAACAAATCTTTTTAGAATGAACATGTTAATACCATGTCTCCTAGATTAGATAATAATCTGACCTCTCAAGGTCTGGTCCATATCTCATAATTCTTTGATTTCCCATAGTCTGCCATAATGCCTTTTACACAAAAACCACTCAAGTATTTATATGAAACATAAGGGCAACACAAAGCCCCTAAAGCAGAGACCAAACTGAGTAAAGAGAATGAGCAACTGTGTAAGTTTTACTGTCATGGGGGTGAGGATAAGCACAGAAGAGTAAGCTGTTATGTGAGTCAACTAAAGGAAAAACAGATTCATGTTGGAGGGATAATCTTAAATGTGGTTAAATGAAAATGTTAAAATATTCCCTCTTACTGAATGACTCTTACTTTCTTAATATAAAAATCTTACAAATTCCTTCCTCATGAATGACTCTTGCTTCTTTCTTATAAAACTTACAGATTCAGGTACATTTTCCTACTGCTACAGAACAAGATAAAAGTGTAACAGACTGATTAGGCACGTTTTCAGTATAATATACCTACTTTTAAAAAATCTATATTACATAGCAGCATGGTGGCAGGCGCCTGTAGTCCCAGCTACTCAGGAGGGTGAGGCAAGGGGATCGCTTGAGCCCAGGAATTTGAGGTTGCTGTAAGCTAGGATGCCACCGTACTCTACCCAGGCCACAGAGTGAGACTCTGTCTCAAAACAAAACAAAACAAAATCTATATTATAAAATAGAATTGACAATGCAAGATATTTCTCAATTTATGAATTACCAATTGGTGAAGAAGCTGGGAAGTTGAGAAAAATGCTGAAAGATAAGAGCAATCACCAACTAAAGCTCAATCAGAAATGAAGATACAGCATTTCTGAAACTAGAAGGCAACAAGTTTAAAAACTTACAAAAAATATAATCAGTATACAACATTTTGGGGCAAATCATCTATTTAAACCTATCTCAGTATTATTCTCTTACTAAGCAAAGAAATACATTTCCACTTCACCTTTACTCTTTAATTCCACTTGATACTTAGACGTATGTATTGCTCTGCCACGTGTAGAGTACACACCTTCTACTTTATATTATAATAATCAGTACAAAAATACAAACTCTTTAAAGACAGGAAGTGTCTTAATTCACCTTCACTTATCCACAATAGATAACAGTGCCTTGTACAGAACAGGTCAACAATAAATGCTTGATGAATGAGACTTTAAAAAAAAAAGTAATATATAACTTTTGCTCTATTATAAAAAATAGATGTCTCACATTCAGAGGACAAAGTAACTTAGTTTCTGAAAATAACTGGGAATGTCTACCAACTAAAATTATTTCCAATTTTAATGCCTTCTCCTGAATAACCAAACAAGATCACATTTCATATTTCTGCACAAACTAACATGAATGAAAAACAAAATTATCCTTTAAGACAGCAGTTCTCAACCTGTGGGTCGCTACCCCTTTGTAACAATGAAAATACATCCTGCATATCAGATATTTACATTAAGATTCATAACAATAGCAAAATTAAAGTTATGAAGTAGCAGCAAAAATAATTTTATGGTTGGGTCACCACAACATAAGGAACTATATTAAA
>CAUYQV010168664.1:0-29814 GCA_963574575.1 Galagoides demidoff
CACTTGTACCCTTGTAGGATAGACCATAGAAGTGATCCCTCCAATCACCTCCCTCCCCCCTCCCCTCCCTCTAGAGCCAGACCTCCTTATGAGACAAATTAGACTTACTGGTTTGTTCCTTTATGAAACACATCAGACTTACCGGTTTGTGACTCCCCCATGAGGGATATGTATGTGACTTGTTCCTTTGTTTGGGGCTTGTGAGAATTTCATATTTCAGACAATGTATCTAGAAAGCCTAGGAAGATTCTAGATGGGCAAGTGGCATGCCTCGCCTTGGTGAAGAGCAAGGAGGTGCTGAGGAAAGAAGGTAGGAAAGGACATTGGGAAATGTGTTCTTAGGCAGAGCACTTCAAAAGGAAACGTTTGAAGGCTGAAGATCTAGAAATTGGTTCTCTTTGGAAGTCTCTAAGCATGTGTGACTCTATGAAATATCTTCGTATGCCTTCATGGGTGTCTGTATCCAGCGTTAAGCTGCATCTTTGGAAGTTTAAAAAATACATGTATTGGGCGGCACCTGTGGCTCAGTGAGTAGGGCGCCGGCCCCATATATCGAGGGTAGCGGGTTCAAACCCAGCCCCAGCCAAACTGCAACAAAAAAAATAGCTGGGCATTGTGTCAGGCGCCTGTAGTCCCAGCTACACGGGAGGCTGAGGCAAGAGAATCGCCTAAGCCCAGGAGGTGGAGGTTGCTGTGAACCGTGACGCCGGGGCACTCTACCAAGGACGATAAAGTGAGACTCTGTCTCTACAAAAAAAAAAAAAAAGAAATACATGTATTCTCTTAGAGAATGAATCTTCTGTATCTAAAGTAAATGATCCCTGTTAAATAGCCAGATAGTCTTGTCTGGCAGAAAACTATTTATCTCAAGGTCCTTTTTGTACTTTCAAGTGGAAGCCATACTGCTAATGCCGTTCTGTACTGAACTCTGTTCTTCAGCAGACTTCACACGCCCTGCTGAATCTGCAGAAAGCTGCACATTTTTGTACAGTGTGAAGATCTTCACGTTCTGTTCTCACCTTGGACGTAATTCCTGTTGGTTACTGGACATGCCTCATTTCCTGTGTAAATTTCGTCACTAAAACGGCAGTAAATTATTACTCACTTTGTTAAACGTACATACTTTCCTGTAAGGGAATAAACACATAAAAGTGTATTTATTTCCCAGAAGGGCACTTATGTTATTCATAATATATCATGCATTAAATGTCATCCTGCATTTATTCTTTGGCACTTTCAACCCTGGCAGCTGGCAGGTTGTTTTGAAATCAGGGAATATCTAAATAGCAAGTAGCCTTGCATTATCTAGTTCAGCTTCTGAGGTTGAGAAAAGACTTGTTCTAAGTAACGTAAGTTAGTATCCTAGGTAGACCCAAAGCTAGACCTTGGTGGAATATTTTCCCCAGGCCCCTAACCCTTTTAAAAAATATGGTCTTGAACAAAATTGTCTCTCTAATATGATAACAGTTGTTCTTATTTTATTTCAAAATAGTTAGAGAGTACAAATGTTTTGTTCCATGGCTTGAGTCAGAGCTATAAATGTGCCCATCACTCAAGTTAGGGTGTTTGCCCCTCCCCCCTGCTTGATTTCCGATGACATTCACTGCCTACTGTACACCTGTGCGTCCATCACTTAGTTCCAGAGAGAACATGTGGTGTTTGCTTTTCTACTCCTGAGATAACTTCACTTAGGATATTGGTCTCAAATTTTTTTCTAAATTTCCGGAAAAGGCATTAATTCTTCCCTTTTTGTGGTTGAGGAGTATTCTCTGTTACCCATCTCTCACCTTTCATTAATCCTTCGTTGCTCACCGGCCAGAGTTGTCATGAAGTTCCATGTGATGAAGCCTGCTGTGCAAATACAGAAGAGGAGGAGGAGGACGCAGATCCCGCCTCTGCATATTGGATTTCTGCGCCATTTCTCAGGACCGAAACCCTTAGTCTGTGTTATATTAGGACGTTTAAAGAGGGTCTCTAGTTATGCATATGCACCTGACTACTCTGAATTTTCATTCTGCTTGGTTAATAAAAGCCCCGTTTTCTTATTTCTGTTGAACCCTATGGATTCAACCATTTTACTTTTGTAATAAGAGCAAAGTGTTCTTGAACTTAATTTATGACGACTTGAGGCAGATAATGGGCTATCCAGGCAGAGACACCTGTGATGTTTTAAGAGGAGAGGTAAGCCCTCTCCTTCACGTTAGCTGTGGCTGCATGGATTTATGTGAGCTTCGCTCTGAGTTTCTGCTTCTGTGAACTTCTAGGTTATCTGAACGCAGCCGCTCAGATGGACATACGCAGATGGACGTCTCATCTGTGTAGGTGTCTGCCCCTTTAGCCGTTTACTTCAGTCCTCACTCTTTAGCTCAGGAAGCTGTGCTGTGTGTAGTGGTTATTTCATTTCTTTGAAGGATAGAATTTTAGGGTTTCCCAAAGAAATTTGGTAGTCTCTAGGGGGAATAAAACTGAATAAATTCATTTTTTAGCCATTTGTTTATTAAAACTAACTTCAAAAATACTTTTTTTTTTTTTTTGAGACAGTTTCACTGTGTTACCCTCGGTAGAATGCTGTGCTGTCACAGCTCACAGCAACTTCCAACTTTTGGGCTTAAGTGATTCTCTTGCCTCAGGCTCCCAAGTAGCTGGGACTACAGGCACCTGTAACAATGCCTGGCTAGTTTTTTTTATTGTAGTTATCATTGTATAGCAGGCCTGGGCCAGGTTCAAACCTGCCAGCCCTGGTCCATGTGGCTGGTGCCTAACTGTGGGCGCTAATCCGAAAATACTTTCAATTAGAATGCGTTAAGGAAAATTGGTTGTGTAAAAAATGTGACTTCTGAAATGCTATTGTCACATAAAAGTCATTTATGCAATCAAGTAAGAAGCTTTTATTTGATTAAAAAAAGAAAATAGCCCTAGGAATTTAAGTAAAAATAGAATTATAATGTATGATTTGCCAATCATGTTCCTTATAATTATTTGGCCTGATATTGTCTTGTCTTAGGGTGTCTTGTCCAGTCAGTGAATTGTTGAACTTGGAACATGATTTGTCACAGAAATAATATAGATCAGGGACTCTGTTGCAATTTGGCTGGGCCCAGGTTCAAACCCTCCACCCTTGGGATAAGGGGCCGGCAGCCCTACTCACTGAGCCACGGGCCGGCGCCCTACTCACTGAACCACAGGCACCACCCTAGATCAGGGACTTCTAAATTTTCTTAACAAATGCCATCCTATACTACACTTCAGTATTTAAAGTAGATGGAAGGAAATTGCCTTGCAGGACTCCAGGAACTGGTGTGCAGGTAATGGGTATGTCTGATGGATCATGTCCAGTGCCGGTCAGACATGGTTGTGCTGGGACTCTGGGCTTGCAGATTGCAGACCACATAGTTCTGAACTCAGTAATGTGGGGGACCAATCTCTGTTTTGCTTCTAGCTGCACCTCCCATTTATCCTCAGGCCAAGGCAGTCTCAGAGATAGCAGGGCAGTGCTCAGATGCAGAAGGCGCAGATCTTGAGTCAAGTACGTGACACTCCTCACATTTTCTCATGAAGCCAGCCCCCATCTCCACCTCATCTTGTTCTTCAGATAACCTCACTTTAAAATGGTCCCTTTCACACTTACAAAATTACATTTTCATTGCCTCTGTTTAAGTTTCTCACTGAGGACTTTTATTGACATTTTTGACAGAACAGAAGTCCCCTTTATCCATGGGACTATCCATACTTTCAGAATGGTTGGCATCCCTGGTGTCTGCCCAGTGTGTGTCCCCAGTCCCCGTGACAACCCTAAGTGTCTGCTAGGGAAGCATATCCCGGCCTCCTTTGAGAATCACCCACCCATCCTCCCTGAGTGCTAAGAGGGAAGTAATCTTATTGAGCTATAATATTCCTCTAGGTATTTACATATTAGAAGAGGAAGTTTTTGTATCTAAATGACTAATGGATGTGTGAAAAATTGTCCAATATCATTACTCATCTAGGAAGTCCAAATGAAAACCACCAGGAGATAAAATGACACTCTGCCAGAATAACTTAATTCAGTAAAAAAGATTGACTAGAGATTAAAAAGTTGACAAGGATATGGGACAAACTGGGAATGGAAATTGGCGTGACTACTTTTCACAACTATTTGACAATTTACTAAAGTACATTTGGACCTTCCCTAGTGAACCAGAAATTCTGTTCTTACATGTGCATTACTCAAGAATAATGAGTACTGAGATCTATCAAAAGATATATCCATAAGAATGTTCAGTTACAGACTGTTACAGACAGCCAAAAATTGGAAATAACCCAAATGTCCATCAGTAGTAGAATGGATACATTAATATTGGTATCTTTATACAGTGAATGTAACACAGTGGTAAAAAAAGAGTGAAGTGCTATGTACAACATTGATTAATCTCACAGATATCATAACAAATAAAAGAAATCAGACAAAAGAATATGTAATGCGATTCCTTTTGCGTAAAGTTTAGTAAGGAGCAAGACTAATCAACAGAGTTGGAGTAGTCGTTAGCTGTGGGGGCAGAGATACTGCCTGGGAAGGGGCAGGAAGGACCCTTCTGGGGTGAGAGAAATTTTCCTAATCATGATCTGGGTGGTGGTTGCACGGTATGCACACACGTGTACACATACGTACATGTAAAAACACATCTAGCTGTGTACTTAAGATTGATTTACTTTGGTATGTTTAAATTAGAGCAAACTTAGAAATGTATTCTCTAATTTGTGGTATTTCAGAAAATATAAATAAATCAGGGAAGTTGAAGGAAACCGAGGTCTTTCTGGAAGCTGCGAGAGTGTGGCATGAGGGACCATCGGTGCTTCTGGGTCCCCGGGGCCTCAATCAGGAGATGTGTCATGCTAGTGCTGGTGACACAAGCCAGTGAGAACAGCAGTAGCAGAAAGAAGCTGACACGATTCCCCTTCTGCGTGCACTTTTGTGGCCCTTATCTGTACTCACTGGTTTGCTTTGTCCTTTTTGTTCTTGTCAGTATGAATTCCTTCCCTGTGTTCCCATGGCATCATGGTCAGAAGCAGTCAGCAGTGTTGAGACGGGGCCTGGGGTGAGGGCGCACAAGGCAGTGGTTGTAAATCCAGGTATTTGTGAGTCAGGGGGAAAAGTCAGCACCTTACCCAGGGAGCCAGCCGTGAGGCTGAGATGGTGCTGCTCTAGAAACCTAACAAGGGAAGATTCTGGATCTACGTGTGGTCATGGAGTATTGGTGAGACCAGTGAACAGGGCGACAGGCCATTCGATGGAAGAGGAAGACTAATAATCACATCGAGCTGGGAATAGGAGGGGAAACAGGAGAGTAGAGATTTTGTCCAGCCCTTTGACCACAACTGGCTGGTTACTCAAACTTGCGGTTTTCCTTGGGACATACGATATGGGCTTCACTTGTACCCTGTAAGCTCCAGCTGGACTTGGCACTTTTCCTGGTTTTTCATGGTGGTTTCCTTAAAAAGAATGAGTTATGGGGGGAATATTTTCGATTACATGCTGTGTGTAAATGTGCATTACAGCACAACACACACTCCGATAAACAGCAAGACAGGTGCTGGACCATATGTGGTGCCACTTGTACCAGATGTAGCTGTACCAGTTCCCAGCCACGTCCAAGTTGGAACACTGCAGGATTCATACAACAAATATGCGTTACTTTGTTATGCAAACGTCCTTGAAGAGGTCAGATTTTATCACTGAAAATAACTTTAAAACTACATGTTTTGAATAAAATATGTATATACAGAGAGCTGTGCCTATGTAAAATGTGAGACATTCATGTTTAAATAAAGTTACTGTTAACCTGAATAACAATCTATTGACAACAATGTTTGCCTTTTTATATGATGATTCTGCTGGAAATGTGTTGCTACCATTATGTACAAATTTTAATTTAGAAAATTAATATTTTAGGACCTTTAGTAAAAGATTTGTAGAAGAATTAATGATGAGAGGAAGTAAATATTATCTGCAGTGGAAATACTGACAGCCGGCCTGTTAACTGCTCAGCATCACAGGCCATGCTGCGGAAACCGAACACTACTGCTCATTTTTCATTCTTCATTTACCATCTTTTTTTGATTTTTAATCAGTTCCCTTCACAAGTGATTATGTGATCTTTGTTTTTAGAGTCACTACGTTTTTGTTTCTTTACCAAATCAGTCTGATTTCCCTGTGGCTCTCCTGAGTGCAGGTGACCTTCAGAGTCTACTTCTAACCATTGCTTCCCTTTCACTTCATTCTTGACTCTTGTGCTGCTGCTGCTGGGTATATCCCTGTGGGTATCTCAACATGACCTTAAAGCTATAAAACTCAACTGTTTCCTCCTTAGAACTCCTTCTATAAAACCAACTGTGGGCTCTCCTCTTTTCTCGGACTTGAAGCCTCCCAGACATCCTGACTCCTTTCTTTTCCTTTCTTTGAGACAGAGTCTCTGTTGCCCCAGCTAGAGTGAGTGGCATCATAGCTCTCAGCAGCCTCAAACTCTTGGGCTCAAGCGATCCTCTTGCTTCAGCCTCCTGAAGAGCTAGGACTATAGGTGCCCACCACTACACCCAGCTAATGTTTCTATTTTTAATAGATACCAGGTCTCACTTTTGCTCAGGCTGGTCTCAAAATCCTGAGCTCAGGCCATCCACCTGCCTCAGCCTCAAAGAGTGCTGGGATTATAGACATGAGCCACAGCTCCCGGCCCATCCTTTTACTTGCTAGTGTTGTGTTACCCTACCAAGGACCGCACGTTGTCAGTTCTTAAAACAAACACCAAAAAAGAATTGCTTATTTCTTTTCTGATTATTCTCACTGTCATCAGCCTCACGCTCATGTGGCTCCTTCAAGCAATCAGACTTTTAACCTCCTCTCACTAAGCCATAGGCTGGCCAGGTGAATTTTCCTAGAGCCAGTGTATGATGACATCTTTCTCCTGCTCAGAAACTTTTAATATAGCTCCCAAGAAAATTGAGTCCAAACCTAACTTGGCTTTTGCCAGCTCTGTTTCCAGCTATTTACCTTCCTGAAACCTCTTTTCCAGTCAATGATTTGACTCACCGTTTCCTGAGCCCCAGTCCCTTCCTCTGGGCTCCTGCCCTGGTGTCCCCTCACTCCCTCGTAGCCCATCATTCTTTTCCATCCTCGCCCATCCGTCCAGCTCCTCCCTGACCTCTACCACCCTGATGCAGTCCTGCCCCCTCCCCAGTGCTCTGTTCTTCCCTGCCTCTGCTTCCTCCAGTGGCTTTTACTACTTATATAGATAATTTCATAATTTAGCCTCTCAGTTGGTGACAGTTCTTCTAATTGGGATCACTTGAGCTGCTTTTCACTTGTTCATTTTTTGACATATGTGTCTGCAGCTAGATCGTCATTGCCTCCAAAATGAGAATCTTTGCCTTACTTACATACCTGCTTTGTCTGCCTCATGTACCCTAACACCAAAATGTCAGCTCTATTGAAGACTGGCAATTTTTTTGTCATTTGTGTTCACTAGTAAATCCCAACACCTAAAACAGAACCTGGTGTGTAGTAGGTCCATAATAAATATTCATTATAAAAGTTGTAAACGTTTAATGAAGTTTCCCTGATTTGATCTGGGTCATTCACACCGGCTTCGTTCCTTTTTTACTAGAACTAAAGAGATTATTATAATGAAAACGAAAGCGAATGCTATTTATAGCCAGAATCTGCCCAACAGGGCTTGACTGCTCCTTCTGTTTTGTTTTCCTGCAGATATTAATGAATGCCAGCTACAAGGTGTGTGCCCTAATGGTGAGTGTTTGAATACCATGGGCAGCTATAGATGTACCTGCAAAATAGGATATGGGCCGGATCCTACCTTTTCAAGTTGTGTCCGTAAGTTAATGATTCCTTTTTATTCCTATTTTGGGTCAGTTTTCTCTGGGGTTTATCCAAGAGAAAGGAAATAGAGGTGGTCAACGTAAATATGTAGTACCTACAACCTCATTAACTAAGATGACAAGAGGGATGGGGCTTGTTTAACATAATAAAATAAGAGTATTACAGAACCCCCTCCAAAATGCATTTTTATTGCATTCAGAAAAATATAATAGCCAAAATGGAGAGAATAAGCACATTTAGGAAATACACTTTGATGAAAAGAAAAGCGTTCCCTAAAATTAGCATATCCACCCTTTGTGGTTCCTGAGAGATAAGAACAGGTTTTTCCTCTTATAAATACGTTATATTAAGCATTCTTCAGGCTGAATTAAACTTTGTCCCGGCTTCTGCCTTTATTCCAAATTGTGAGTCACTGGAATCTGATTTAATGAAGTTTCCCCGGTTGGGAGAGTCTGGAAAATAGTAACTGAAGCCCTACGTTTCAGACTTTCTAATTCAGCCCTCGTTTCAAATATTCTATTCTGTTTTCCTTCAAACCCACTGAAATGCCCCTGAATTTATACTGTTCTGCCTTGTCAAAGTCTCTGAGATTTTCTCGTGTACACGGTAAGGGCAAAAATTCTCCATCCAACCCCATGTTCTAATATTGGTTCTGAAAATAGAGTTTCACCAAAGACAAACTCCCTCTCCACAAAAATTAATCCAGTATAATCACTCTCCATCATTAGAGAGAAATGCCTTTTAGGGGTAAAGGTCTCAAATGCAAAGTTTTTTAAGGTTTTCTTCTTTTTAAAGTCATTGTCCTGATCTTAAAAATAGGGAAGCCCTGTAGATTTTTAGAAGTTATATTCAGTGAAGTTTGATCAGGATAATTTTAAAAGCAACTCTCTATTAGTTTCTGGTCTGCACGGTTTTTTGTCTTTATTTATTTTCGTAATGTGGCTTTTGATATATGCTTAAGCTTCATCCTTCTTAGCATACGAACTTGACGAAGGTGCCACCATTCATCTTAGCCAAGCTTATTCCTCTAACCTGTGCTCTAAGGTGAGATGTACAGCGATGATGAGGTCAAGAAAAATGTACTAAAATAAAAAAGACAGTCTCATTTATTACTCTCAGATGAGTTTGTTTAAATATTCTTACTAATTACTACTCTTTTCCTTTAAAAACTGTCAGCCGCAGATTAGGAAATTTTACACGTAAGTCTTTTTTCCCCATATTCTTTTACAGTTCTGGTCCTGATGCAGACAGATAGGTAATTTTAGTCCTTTTTTTGGGGTGGTGGTGGTAAAATTAAACCACACAATTATGTTTGCATCCACGGTACATTTGAAAACTGATGGAAGGATTTGGAAATGTGAGGCCAAAAATCACATTGTTGACAAAATCCAGATAACTTTTGGCTGATTTGAATTACATGAATAAATGTTTTAAATAGTTTCATAATTTAAGCGTAAACGATTGTCAAGAGTTTGGATGTAGAATTTGTCGTGAATGGTCTTTTTACTCTCTGACTTGTAGTCTGGTTAGAATTCTTACGTGAAAGGTCGCAGATTAGGTAAACTCAGAGAACTGGTCCCGAGGTTTTGTGAAACTTTGACTAGATATGGTACCTAGAGTTAATAAAGGCAGGCATCCAGGTTTTAATAAGATGGTAGAAACCTGCCAATGAGATTTTTGAAACATTTGCACAAGTCCTTAGCATTTATTTTTCCTGTCATTGCCCAGATAATTCTGAACTTATTAAACAACCATCCATTCTTATTTGAAAAATAAATAATTCAATTTTACGGTTCACTTGCAACAGCTGAAAAGATAAGTATGAAGAGACATTTGTTGCTAGTTAAACATTCCAGTTGAGAATTTAAAGCTAAAGCCTGGCTCTTTACCAGTGTTGAATGAGCAGATTTATTTCTCTTTCCTCTGAATTCAGCACACAGGGCATCACGGAGATGTATGTGTAGCCCTCCTTCGGGGCTTGTCATTTGAACCAATCCAGTCTGATTTGTGGGTGAACTCTGTGAGGAACTCAGTGGGGGGACATATGAAAACAATTGAGAAGATCAGCGGAGAAGGTGATATTCACAGAGTAAGGGGGAAAAACTAGAAAGATGGTGGTCTTCTTGATAAGCATGGAGAACAGCAGAGGGACACACACAGTCCCTGAACGGAATGGCTGCTGAGTGTTTGAAATGAGTGTTCTGAGGCGTATAAAACCCACCAGAGAAGGAGTACAGAGGGTGCTAAGAACATTGTCTCAGGCAGCGTGAATTCAGGGCATATCCAGGACATAAAAGGCGTGGCTGACTCTGTGAACTCCAAGACATGCTCTTGGCAATGACTGAGGAACAACGGGAAGCTCCCTCTGTTCTTGAATACGTGGAAGTGAGCACCCTAGAATTCCTTGGCCCCAGCCAAGGGTTGCGGCCATTCCACTTTCTCTCCTTGCCCACGCTGTCCTTGCCCTAGCCAACCCAAAAGGAGGGCGGTAGGCGAATCCTGGCGTTTGCTGCCTTTGATTTCCTTGTGTCAGGAGCCAGGGTGCTGTAGCAGCTTTCTCCAGCCTAGCTGCTACCTCTGTTATGGGACAAGGTAAAAATGTTAGGACTGACTTATTGAGAAAATTCAATAACCTGTGCAGTTGGAATGGGAAGACTTTCCAGCTGTCTGGGCTGCAGTTAATTTGCTTGAGGAACTTAAGAGCTCCGGGATGAGTGCTACTGAGGGTGTGTCCTTGAGTTCAGTATAAAGGTCCAGATAAACGATTTCTGAACCTGGGCTTTTGCTTTTCATAGTATTCTTGACCCATGGACTTGGAGCTAATTAGCAGAGATAGAGAGTTAGAGAAGATGTGCTCAGGAATTCGTCTTGAGTGGGTAAATTACTGGAGTTCTTCTGGTTTTCTTGACACATTAATTGCCACGTGAGTTGTATTTAACTTACGCTAGTTTTGAGCCTGGAGCCTTGTGAAGCATATGTAACTCACATGGCCTAACCTTTGACCTATTTTGATGTCATAAAACACCATTGTGCCAAGGAAAAAAATTTTTTTTTCTAGTGTGGCACGGAATGTGTTAACATGGGCTTTCCTTCCTGCCGTGGTGCTTTTTGCCCGTGGTAACATTGCTTTCCTACACACTGAGGCTGGGGTGTGGTCTCAGCTTGGACGCCTTCATCCCTTTTGGTTTCCAAGGAATTCACTGAATATTCATAATTTCTTTTATGTCTGTTCCTTTCTTTCCACTTCCTTTGTGGCCATCTCAGATTAGGCCCCTCACTTACCTCACTGGAGGTCTCAGGACACCGTGCCCTGGTGGTTAGACAAATCTGTGCAAAGTGCTGCTCGCATAGAATAACAGCAGCACAAAACCCGGGACCATAATCCTTATTCTACATTTAAAAGGTACCAGGCATGGTGATATGCCCTTTACGTGGCTTATCACATAAAGTGCTCACAAGACTTCTTCTGGATTTGTATTGTTGTTCTTCCTACTTTAGAAAACAAGGAACTGAGCCACAGAGAGGTTAAGGATCTTCTTAAAAGTCACACAGCCTATAAATGGCAGAACTCAGCTTTGAAAATGCATCTGTCTCACTTCATAGGCTCAAACCTTTAATCAGAAAACAGAAAATGGTATGAATTGACCAAGAAGGAGTTGTTTAAGAACTGCTATCTAATGTCCCCTCCTACACGATAGAATAGATGGCTTACCTGCAATGACCTTGAAGTTAATACACAAAAGCAGAAACAGAAAAGGAAACCTGTAACTAATAACACGGAAATATTAAAACAAAAATCACCAGACATGACTATGAAAAACGATAATCTAGCAAACTAGAAAACAGGAAGGAAATTCCTGGACATGTATAGCCTACCAAGATTGGATCACTAAGAAAGAGAGAACCTGAACAGATTAAGTAATGAGTTGAATGAGTGATAGAAAGTCCAGGACTGATGGCTCCACTGCAGAATTGCACCAAACTTAGAAGAACTAATACCAATTCTCAAACTATTCAAAAAAATTAAAGAGGAGGAGATTCTTCCCAACTCATTCTATGGGGCTATCATTACATTCATGCCAAAACCAGATGAGAAAGCAACAAAAGAAAAAAAAAACTACATATTAATATCTCTGATGAACATAGATGCAAAAATTCTTGACAAGATATTAGCAAGCCAAATCCAACAGCACACAAAAAGATAATATGCCATGGCCAAGTGGGATCTATCCCAGAGGTGCAAGAGGGGTTCAGCATGCACATGTCAATAAGTATATTACATCCTATCAGCAGAATGAAGGGGAAAACCACAGGATTCTCTCAATAGACACAGAAAAAGCATTTGATGAAATTCAATATCCTTTTATGACAGAAACACTCAACAAACTAGGTAGGAACATAACTCAACAAAATAAAGGCCACACGTGACAAACCCACTACTAACATCATACTGATCGGGGGAAAATCTGAAAGCCTTTCTTGTAAGAACTGGAAGAAGACAAGGACGCCCACTTTATCGCTCCTGTTCCACCTAGTACTGGAAGTCCTAGGCAGGGCAGTCGGGCAAGCGGACAAAAATAGAAGGTATCCAAATGGAAAGGAGGAAGTCTAATCATCTCCCTTTGCAGATGAAATGATCTTACTTCTAGAAAAACCTAATGACGCCACCAAAAAACTCGTAGGCCTGATTAAAAACATTCAGTAAAGTTGCAGAATATAAAATCACCATACAAAACTCAGTAGCATTTCTATACACCAATAATGAAATAGCTGGAAAAAATCAAAAAGGCAATCTCATTAACAACAGCTACAAAGCAATTAAAACCTGGAAAGAAATTTAACCAAGGGGATGCAAGATCTTTACAAAAAATATAAATAAAATCTTGATGAAAGAAGTTGAAGAGGACACAAACTAACAGGGTGATGTCCCACACTCAAGGATTGTCAGAATTAATATCATTAAAATGACCATATTCCCCAGAGCAATCTACAGATGCAGCGCTGTCTCGATCAAAATATCAATTTCATTTTTCACAGAAATAGAAAAAAAAAGTCTTGAGATGCACATGCACCCCAAAAAGAGTACAAATAGCCAAAGCAATCCTGAGCAAACAGAACAAAGCTGGAGGCATCCCTCTACTTGACATCAAAATATATTATAAGACTATGTAAACAAAACAACATAGTATTGGTTTGAAAACAGACACATAGACCAATGGAACAGAATAGAAACCCTGGAAATAAATCTACGTATTTCTAGTGACAAAGACACCCAGAGAAAAGGACACCTGTATCAATAAATGATGCCAGGAAAATTGGATATTTATATGCAGGAGAATGAAACTAGTCCCTATCTTTTATCATAGACACATCTAAGTAAACTCAAGATGGATTAAAGACTTAGGACCTGAAACTCTAAAACTACTAGAAGAAAACATGTGAGAGGCACTTCAGGACATTGGTCTAGGCAAAGATTTTATGGCAAAGACCACAAAAGCATGGACAACAGAAACAAATATAGACAAATGGGACTATATTAGACGAAAAAGCTTCTATACTGCTAAGGAAATGAGAGTGAAGAGACAAATATTCCTATTGAATAGGAGAAATATTTGAAAACTTTTCATCTGACAGGAGGCTAATAATCTAGAACATACAAGGAACTCAGCAGTAAATAGAAAAAAGCTTATTAAAAATGGGACAAGAGCATGAACAGACAAGAAGTTATACAAATGGCCAAAAGATATGTGAAAAAATGCCCAATGTCACTAATTACCAGGTAAATGCAAACCAAACCCACAGTGAGATATCATCTTATGCCAGTTAGAATCGCTATTATTACAAAGACAAAAAATACCAGATACTAGTGAGGATGAAAAGAAAAGGGAACTCTTATACTCTGTTGAAGGGAATGTAAATTAGTATAGCCACTAGGGAAAATAGTACGGAGATTTCTCAGAAAACTAAAAATAGAGCTACCACACAATCCAGCAATCCCACTTCTGCGTCTATATCCCAAGGGAAAGAAATCAATATCTCAAAGGAATACCTACATCCCGGGGTTTATTACAACACTCTTCACAACAGCCAAGATAGGGAGTCAACCGAAGTTTTTATCAACAGATGAGTAGATAAAATGTGGTGTATATACCCAATGCAATACTATTTCAGCTATAAAAAAAGAATAAAATCGTGTCATTTATGGCAACATGGATAGGCCTGGAGGTCCTTATGTTAAGTGAAATAAGCCAGGCCCCGAAAGGCAAACACTGCACGTTCTTACTCATGTGTGAAAGCTCAAAAATGTTGATCTCACGGAAGGAAAGATTGGAATGATGGTTCCCAGGAGCCCGGAAGCACATGTGTGTGGGGACTGGGAGATGAAGAGGGTTGGTTAATTGGTACAAATGTATAGTTAGATAGAAAGGAAGTCCTGTGTTTGGTGGCAGAGTAAGGTGACTATAGTTAATAACAGTATATTGTATGTTTCAAAATTGCTGCAAAAATGCACTTTAAATGTTTCCAATACATAGAAATGATAAAAAATACTTGAGGTGATGGATACCGTAAATGCCTTAATCATTACATTTTTTATGCCTATAACAAAATATCACACGTCCCCCATGAATGTGTACAAATATTATGTATCAACAAAAAAATTTGGGTCTGAAATCCAGACCTTTTCAGTGTTCCTTGTTGCCCTTCATCCTCCATAAAGGAGACGTTTTATTATTAATAATATGCTTTTTTTTTTCTTTTTTCTTATTAAACTTTGTTTTAATGGGTCTTAAAATTCTGTGACATATTTTTGGTGAAGTTGTTTGCATTAAAAAGTACTGAGTTTAAAAACTAATAACTTAAAAATGCCACACAAAAAGAAAGCAAACAGTCCACAAAACATTTTCCTTTCCTTCTGAAGGTTTTATCATGCCTTATTATCATTAACCAGTTATTTACTATTAAACCTAAATGGCCAATTGAAACAAACAGTTCTGAGACCATTCATCCACCACTTGTTAAGACTGAGGTGGCAGGTATTAGAGGTAATATTCATTTAACCTCCTGAGCTTTCTGGGCTCCCTTGGTGACCTTGCCAGCTCAAGCAGCCTTCTTGTCCGCTGCTTTGATGACATCCACAGCAACTGTCTGTCTCATGTCACGAACAGCCAAACAACCCAGAGGAAGATAGTCTGAGAAGCTCTCAACACAGATGGGCTTGCCAGGAACCATATCAATGACGGTGGCATCACCAGATTTCAGGAATTTCGGACCATCTTCCAGCTTCTTACCAGAGCAGCTATTAATCTTTTCCTTCAGCTCAGCAAATTTGCAGGCATTGTGAGCTATGTGATAATCCTATACAGGAGCAAAGCCAGTACTAATTTGGCCTGGATGGTTCAGGATAATCACCCGAGCAGTGAAGCCAGCTGCTTCCATCAGTGGGTCATTTTTGCTATCACTAGCAATGTTGATAGCAAATGAGCATCTTTGCTAGACACATTCTTGACATTGAAGCCCACGTTGTGTCCTGGAAGAGCTTCACTCAAAGCTTCTTTGGTGCATTTCAACGAACTTTACTTCAGTTGTAACATTAACTGGAGCAAAGGTGACCACCATGCCGGATTTGAGAACACCAGTCTCCCCTTGGACCACAGGGACAGTATCAACGCCACCAATTTTGTAGACATCCTACAGAGACAGATGCAAGGGCTTGTCAGTTGGACAAGTTGGTGGCAGGATGCAATCCAGAGCTTCAAGCAGTGTTGTTCACTGGCATTCCCATCTTTCTGGGTGACTTTCCATCCTTGAATCAAGGCATGTTAGCACTTTGCTCTAACATGTCACCATTCCAACCAGAAATTGGCATGAATGCTACTGTGTCAGGGTCATAGCCAATTTTCTTAATGTAAGTGCTGACTTAACCATTTTCCTGTATCTCTTCTGGCTGTAGACAGCTCAGTGGAATCCATTTTGTTAACACCAACAATTAGTTGTTTCGCACCCAGTGTGTAAGCCACAAGCGTATGCTCATGGGTCTGCCTGTTCTTTGAGATACCAGCTTCAAATTCACCAACACCAGAAGCAACAATCAGGACAGCACAGTCAGCCTGAGATGTGCCTATAGTCAGGTTTTTGATAAAGTCTCTGTGTCATGGGGCATCAGTGTCATCACGTAGTATTTTAGTATTTGCTGGCCTCAGGTTGACACAGGGAGATAGCAGTGGTGAAGCCACACTCACACTGAGCCTTTATCCAAGCCCCAGGCATGCTTGAAGGAGCCCTTTCCCTTCTCAGTAGTCTCCTTCTCAAATTTTTCAGTGGTTCTGTTGTCAATGCCACCGCATTTGGAGATCAGATGACCAGCAGTGGTGGACTTGCCCAAATTTATGGGTCCAGTGGCAGCAATATTAGTATGAGTCTTCCTTTCCCATTTTGGATTGTATGGACGTTTTTCACAACACCTGTATTCTGGCAACAAACTTTTTGTTGAAAAAGCTAACATGCTTTTTCTTATGTGCACTTGGGATCCATCAAGTGTTAGAACATAAGCTGATACCACCTAACAATGAACTTGCTGATGTCTGTACAAGTCAGTGATTTTCATTTTACTTCTGCTCTGAAGACCTTTTCTTGAACTTCTATCTTAAAAGCTGTCATGGCAAAAAATCACCGATACCCAGATGCCCCAGAATTTATGGAGAATATTTGGGGTTAGGAAATCACGGGAAGAAATAAGCCTATACGACCACGATATTTTAGGGTGAGATGTTTAGGAAGAATTAGCTCACTAGACTCATACCTTTATTCTCCAGATGAAAAAAATCCCTGAAATTGACATTATTCTTTGTGTAATGCATGAAACGTCAACAGCTAGAGACTCACTTGAAGCAAGTTCTTTCAGTTAGCACATTAACATGTTAATGCCTTAAAACAAACTGTTAATTTTGGGTCTTGGCCTCACTGTGGGGATAGGCGCGATAGGGTACCTCAAAACAAAGCACTTGGGTAGAGGAACAGGTTAAGTATAACAGGCGTGTTGCTTACGGTAGTATTGGTGTGCTAGGTACATGGCCAAGGTGAATCTGAGGAAGTGTGTATGGAGAATTAAGACAAAGGGAGCAAGTATCACAGTTCTCCTACGTGAGGGATCCAAGGAAACTCTGAATAGCTCTTATTCCTGGGACCTACAACTAGTACTAATACAATTAGTGTTATAGGCAAGGCCTACTTGGGAGCCTAGGTGATACTGTTTCTCTGGAAGTTTCAAACCCTCAGTTTGGAGAGAAATTAAGCAAAATCCTTTGTGAGCCATCCTAGAACACATGTGTATGTTCTAAAATTTATAGCTCCTACAGTCGCAGGTACACAAACACATGCAGAATGATGTTCAGTTATCACAGGGACTTTACTAGCCTTTGGGGGATAATAACCTTGATTTTTCGTGGTGTACTTGCACAGGCTCCAAAAAAGTGAGTAGGAGAGGAAAACACTCAGACTTCTCTATTTTACCACTTTCTTAAGAGCTCTTGGCAGAACTATTCTTACCAGACATACTCTGTTAGTTTGGAAGCTTCGGTCCCTTGTCCCCATCTCCTAATCCGTCTATAATATTTGTCTTTGACGTTCTTCACTTTGCTGAAATTCTACCGCTAAGCAATGGTAGAATGCAAATGTACGCCAGAGGATGGAGATAATCTAGTTTTATTATCGGTAAGGGTGGCTGACATGTGTTTTCTGTCTCTTCTATAATGAGTTTAGCATATGATATTTCTAATGTGCATGCTGAGCCTACCATTTACAAGGGAAGAAATTATTGAGGCTCAGCCAGTCATATTACTCAGGGTTCTTTCCAAAGAGACGCAGCCAGTAGATCTGTGTGTCAGAGGGTGTGTGTGTGTGTGTGTGTGTGTCTGTGTGTCTGTGTGTCTGTGTTATGTTTGTGAGTGGCAGGATATTTATTTCAGGAAATTGGCTCACATAGTCATGGAGGCTGGCAAGCCCAAAATCCACAGGGATGGAGACCCAGGGAAGAGTTAATGTTGCCGCCTGAACATGAAGGCAGTCTGCCAGCAGAATTTCCTCTTCCTCAGGGGAGATCAGTCTTTCTTTGCTTGAGGCCTTTAACTGATTGGATGAAGCCCACCCACCTTATGAATGATAGTTTGCTTTACTCAAGGCCTTCTGACTTAAATGTTAATCTCATGTTGGCAACATCCAGACCACTATCTGACTAATTATTTGGGGGCCCCTGCCTAGCCAAGTTGACACATAAAAGGAACCATCATAGCCTGCCCAAGTGAGTTCCCATGCCTGTATACTGGTAAGTGGTAGACCCACAATTTGACCCCAAGTCTGTCTGGCTGCTCACTCTTCCCATTGTGCCATGGCACCCTAAGTTAATCATGTCATTTCTTGTAGCACCTAGTTGAGGTGTCAGTTCTGTTGGAAGAATGAAAATTTAAATCTGAGCAAGGAGAGTAGGAATGGCAGGTGGTTTGGAAGCCCCAGATGCTAGGAGAATTGAGTAAGGGGAGGGCAAGTCAGGAGAACCTCATTTGGATGGTGATATAATGGGGAAGAGCTTTAGTTGGGCTAGAGGACTGGCATTGGGGGACAGCAAATTTGGTCTGAGTTAGAGGTTGTGGCTTGGCCTGGACCTGGTTCTGCAGAAGAGGCTCCTCCCACGTTTGCACTAGAAAATGAACTTTGTGAAGACAGAGCTTCTTACATCCTCCTGTTTACCCTATATGTATGGTAAAAGATTAGAATTAGGGTCTAGGTATTGGATGGTGATAGCCTGTTGTGTTTTTGCATTATTTTCTGTTGTTTGGCTGGAATGAGGGCTCTGTGTGGCACTGCCAATCAGAAGCACTTCCTTCCCGCCTACCGTTTACGCTTCCTGGCCTGTACACTCTCACTTCTTCCAAGTGAGAAGAGCAGCTCCTGGTCACAGCCTCAACCGTGTTGCTGGTTTCCCATGGTGCCTCATTAAGCACCAGATGCTGTCTTAGAACTATCTCTACTATGGCCCAAAGCAAGAAAATAAGCTGGGTCGCGATTGTAGTAGTAGGTGACTAGTTTATCAGTGCAGGTGGGTTTTTGTTGAAATTGTGTCTTTCTAACTTCTGCGCACGTACCTGATTGAATGTTTGCTGAAATCAAAAGAAGCAACCAGACAGGGACAAGAACCATCACTGTCCTGGCATCTGGCACCCTGACTCTCAACCTCATTTGCCAAACTGACTCTTAATCCATAAAAGTGGCGCCCTAAATCTAGATCACTGCATTCTGAAGCACAGTTCCTTATCCGTGTTTTAAGATTCTTTTTACTATTGCTTGAAAAGTCTGTCTGGTTTGTGTCTCAGTTGACATCAGGCTTTATCTCTCTGCTCCAGCGGATCCCCCTGTGATCTCAGAAGAGAAGGGGCCCTGCTACCGGCTTGTCAGTTCCGGGAGGCAGTGCATGCACCCTCTGTCTGTTCACCTCACCAAGCAGCTCTGCTGTTGTAGCGTGGGCAAGGCCTGGGGGCCACACTGTGAGAAATGTCCCCTTCCAGGCACAGGTAAGACATGACAGCGTCTGCTCACATACTTTACCAGCCACATGGGTGTGCAGGATATTTCAGCGTGGAGAGGCCAGAGGCTCTGCTGGACCACGTGCTTTACTAAGGACTGGCTGCTCCTCACTCCCCAGTAACCAGACCCTGGGCAAAATGACTCGTTCACTCATTTATTGAACGTTGTGCTTAATTTCTTTAATTGGAAATGGAAGGAATTATATTCATGATTGAATTTATGCTATGAAGCTTCATTAACTCAAGGGTAGATCCTGCCAGAGCTCCTATGAACTTCCAAGGGCAGTTGAGTATTAAGAAGTTGATTATACTTTAGTCTTCAGTCTGGTACATAATTGCCTGGTGCCCTGAAAGGGTGAGTTTATTTAAGTCCCTTCTACAAAAAACCACCAGCTTCTCAAGCAGGGTACAACAGTTAAATGGAACAGAAAGAAATGTAACCTGCAGGTATTGGCCATGATATTATCAAAGACTCTCGCTGGCTTGATGGGGCATAAAACAGTCTGCTTGGTTGTTTATTTGATAAAATGCCTCCCCCCCTTGAGAAGTACATTAACTCTCACAGGGCCCTGAGGTGTCTTAAAGCGGCATTTACACTACAACAGACAAGGTTTAAATATAAATTTAAGCCTGATATTCCACCTTTGTTGTATCAGAAAAAACTCTGTTAAGGCAAAGGTCATACAGTGTTAATGGTATATTGGTAGATTCGAAAATTTTAGACACCTTCCAAGGCCTGGTACTCTCCTGCTCCATCTGATCTATTTGCTATTAAAAATTAATGATGAAAGTATATAATCTTTTTAATTCATTCAATTTTGAGATCTCTGTAATCTTCACATGAAGTAGAAATTAAGATAGTGAATGAAACTCAGAGATATTCCTCCACAGTACTGTCACTAAATTTGAAAATAATATCGAGAGTAAAATTTTTTGCATTGAATGAATTTTTGATTATATAGTGATGTTCATTTAAAATATTTCATTTAACGATACTATAAAATTTGTTAAAAATACATATTTTTCTTCTGGAAACATCTTTGTCAGCAAAAATTATATTTTCTAGTTAAGCGTAAGCATGAGTTTCCACCAGTTAGTGTGTGATCCTTAGAAAAATAATATTTTAAGCACGCTATAATGGCTATTTTAGAGTTTCCTTTTTATTGAGAACTAATTTTAGGGCCTGAACATTCAATAGAAGATCTCTTGTTCAGTGGAAGTGAGAAATGACTTATTTTACTTTCAATTTTAAAAGTAGAAATAAAATGTTGTCCATAAACTCCTTGGTGTCTGCGTTTGGTAACTTGCCTCCAACACCAACACCAAAGGGCTTAGGTGGATTTTTCCTCTTTGGGCCACACACTGTCTTTCCCCCCCAGTTTTTTTCCCTTTACTTACTCATGGGGATTATTCAGGGGAGGTGAGAAAATCATAGGAGTCTTACTTTAAAAAAAAAAATCAAACCCACTTTTTTCTGGCAAGGATAATACTCCAGGGCACAGAACATCTCCTCATCCTCTGGAGATGAACCAGCTGGGCGTGACCAGACTTTTGCCCAATTGTCATTTTTTTGCTTGGAAATAGCTGCATCCTGATCTGACATTTCCCTCCTTCCTTGATTTCCACCTATCATTTTCACCCTGACTCATTTGCTAGATTCCTTCTCGCTGGCCCAAGAATCTCTTTAAAACCCTTCCGGTCTCAGGCCTTCTAAACCAGTGTTTTTGTACTAGCTGATACACTGCATTCTGTCCGGACACTTTGGGTTCTTCAGCCAGAAACAAATCATGAGAATTTCAGAACCTCATTTCCCTAAATAGTGTTTTTTTGTTTGTTTATTTGTTTGAGACAGAGTCTCACTCTGTCATCCTGGGTAGGGTGATGTGGCATCACAACTCACAGCAACTTCAAACTGTTGGGTTCAAGTGATCCCAAGCCTCCCAAGCAGTAGGGATTGTAGGCGCCCACAACAATGCCTGGCTATTTTTCAATTTTTTTTTTTCCCTTTTTAGAGATGGGATCTCTTTCTTGTACAGGCTAGTCTCGAACCTATGACCTCAGGCAGTCCACCTGCCTCGGCCTCCCACAGTGCTAGGATTATAGACATGAGCCACTGCGCCTGGCCTGATTTCTCTTTTTTTAACTTTCTTATTTATCATCTAACTTAGGGATCAGTGAGCTCTTTGTTAATAAGAAATTGCAACAAAGTAGGAAGAAGAAAAGAAAGCCTGACTTTTGCTGATATTAAATGGACATGCAATGAAATATATAGCATGAATACAGTGTCTTCTATATGTGAACTATCTCCTAATGTATTATGTATATATGTATTACATATATATTATAGATATATACATATTATAGACATATGTATAATATTTCCTAATTGGTTGCTGATGTATATATAGTCTGCTCTCCTTATCCATGGGTTGAATTCACAGATATAGAACCCATGGATGTGGAGGGCCGGCTGTACTGAGGCATTTTATATAAGGGACATGAGATCAGGAATTTTGATATCCTTAGGGGGTGCTGGAACCAATCCCCCAGGGATACTGAGGGATGATTGTGTATATAATATGATATATAAGATACATGCTAAATATATGTTGTATTTTCATTTTATATATATATATATATATATTCTAACTGAAGAACATAGGAATTAATAGATGGAGAAATGTTTAGTAAGAAAAAGGAGGGGTGGGACTTCTTTCTGTAAATACACAAGTTTATCAGAAATTCAGGCAATTTGCTTATTACATTTTGCATCTGTTTTAAAAGTCTTGAAATGTAAATATGTTAGTGATGATTTATTAAGAGCTATTCATCATGATATTTTCCTCTGTATAAGTTTGCACTGTTAGATTTTTAAAAGGAATATTTTCCCATCCCAAATCTAGCTGCTTTTAAGGAAATCTGTCCTGGTGGAATGGGTTATACGGTTTCTGGCGTTCATAGACGCAGGCCAATCCATCACCATGTAGGTAAAGGACCTGTATTTGTGAAGCCAAAGAACACTCAACCTGTTGCTAAAAGTACTCATCCTCCACCTCTCCCAGCCAAGGAAGAGCCAGTGGAGGCCCTGACCTTCTCCCGGGAACAGGGGCCAGGAGTGGCGGAGCCAGAAGGTGAGAGCGGAGGTGGATCTTGGACTGTAGCCATCTCTCTGTGTGTCTCTGCTTGGGTCCCCCTGTGTGTGCCCCTGTAGCAGCGAGTTCCTCAGCTTTGGCACTGTTGCCATTTTAGGGTGCATATGTCTTTGGTAAGGGGTGTTCCCTGTGTATTGTAGACTGTGGAGCAGCACCTGTGGTTTTTAACCCTTAGGTGGCAGAAGCACCCTCCCCCTTCAGTTGTTATAACCAAAAAAGGTGTCCAGCGTTCTAGATGTCCCTGGGGGCAAGGGTGGCAAACTTGGCCCTGATTGAGAACCACTGCCGTAGGACAGTGCACACCTAGCAGGTAGCAGTGTTCTGTGGTAATTTCAGGGCACTGTCTGACTCTTTGGGGGGCTACTTTTTCCTTGGTGTTTATTCCTGGATGGTGATTTAAATTCTTCAGGGATAACCCTAATTCATTTCTTGTCTAGAGGGTCACTTAATAAATATTTATTTACTGTACAAAGTAGAGCCTGCAGACTTTTAAAAAGTTAAAGCATCACGAGACTGACACGCTGCCTGCTGCGCTAAGAAGGCGCTACTAACTCGTCCATAAAATGAGTCTAATGGGCAGTCAGGGGTGACGGAGGGTGAGAGAAGGAAGGTGGGAAGATGTTCGATGGGAGGGATCTGGAGATGACCTAGCACAGTCCCTGAGACCTAGAGAGGGGACGTGACTTGCCACGTGTCTTACGAGAGTATGTTCGGAGACCTGTGACTAGGAGCACGTTTTTCCAAGGGAGAAGTTTAAGGCCTTAGACTTGAGAGGGAGGCTGGAAACAATTGACTTTGGCTTTCTCTCTGGCATTCAGGAAGAGGGATTGTCTCTCTCTATATATGTATGAACTTGCATGCATATCCAATATTTTGCACGTCTTGTACATCACAAAAATCCTCACCCTAGATAGAAGGAACAAAAATTTTAGATTTGTATGGAATACATACACACACATGTATTATTTAGTCTAAGTTCCTATTGGCTTTTCATGGTTGATTCTTAAGTCAGAATTCAGGGTGCCCATTCATACATAGGAAATAGGTACCCAGGCTAATGATGAGTTGGGAGCTTGACACGACCTTCCTGGTAGACAGGATTTTTTCTGGACTCTGATTGTGTTTTCTGGCCTACTTCATTCTGCTCTTTTACTCACTGCATTTCTTCCTTGGTTAGGGAGAGCAGGTAGGGCAACCCCTGGAACTGTCAGCATTGATCAGTTTGTCCTCGTACACTTAGGGTGTCACGGCCAGATGTTTGCAACTGTTAGTCCTTTGCCCAGGCAAGAGGAAATAGGCCGTATGGTCCAGATTTTACATCAAGACTGTCTTGGTGGTAGGTTAAAGCAGGATAGATTAATTGACCTTCTCCAACTGCAAGAATATTACAGCAGTGATTTTAATTTATCTGGTACCCTAATTGTTTTTAGGAGGTAATATTCCCACCCAACCTGTATGCTAATGTTTAGGAAATATTAGTCATGAGAAAAATCCTGGTGAATGTTCACTTGGGGCTGGAAGACCACTACTAAGAACTGATTAACGAAAGCAAGTCTTTTGGATAACAAAGGCATCACCACAATAATGTTCAAGATTGTATAATATGTAATCTGTTTGAAATATTAATGCTCACAGGGCTTTATTAAAGATTAGATCAATAGTTAGTGGCCTTCTGTTTTAATGTTGATACCAGAAAGCATTTCAAACAAGGTGTACTATATTAAGTATTTGAGCAATTAATCAATTAATGAAAATGTTTTCGAAGATATGAGAAGCACCACATAATGCGATTAGGCAGAAAAAAAAAATTATGTACCAGAAAATGTTACCTTTATTAACTTGTTAGTTGAATCATCTCACTTTCAAATGAGTTTGAAAGACTTATACCTGGTCCCTGGGCTCCTCTTGTTGAAGAATAATATAACACTGGGATTTTGCTGTCTGTCATGGGTGAAATTCCCCGAAATGTAGATAACCTTAATTCTGCATTTGCTTTACTTTGGGTTTTAATTTTTTTTGGAGAGATACTAGATTTCTGTTGCTCTTTAAAAATTGAAACATAATAGAGTGAATTGTCTTAAAGTGTACTAAAGTCCTTTTTCCTTTTTTGGTTTTAGTGGCAACGGTACCTCCTGAAAAGGTAATTTATTTGTTGTTTACAAGTCCTTTTCTTAACCTCCAAAATTATTTTCTATTAGAATGTGTATAGATTTTTTAGACTTAAACACAGTAACATGGCTATTATGCATCGATTGATTTAGGTTAATATACTTAAATTGATTTGATCTGAACTTTTGTGAACTTAAAGTTGATTTAAGTTTATTTATTCAAGGAATATTTCTAGAGTGTCTGGTATGTAGCTGGTACCGTTCTCAATACTCAGAAGACAATAAAGAACGAATTAGACCAAGTCCCTTAACTTTCATGGAGCTTAAAATCTAGTGAGAAGAAAATAGGTGTAACTGATGGGAGTAGAGTCCTTACCAGGGCCATTGATGGAAAGAAAGACTTTGATATGTTTCAGTCACTTTGTATTCTCAGTACGTGTAGTGCATCTATAGTGGTCGAGATGCTTCTTAACTCAGCTAAAATTTAACGTGTGTGTTTCAATCGAATTAGCATAAGAACAGAGCTTACTTACCCTTGAAAGATACAACCAAATACGAGAAGGTTGCTTCTTTGAAATTTTAGAGAAATTTTTTATCAATCTTCTTGGCGTTTGGGCTTAGAATGGGGCAATGTGAAGAGGTCACATGCATGTTTGCAGTTCTCAGCATCTCTGAAGATCAGTGATGAAGAGCAGTTTGCGATGTTGCTGATTGTGAATGGTTCTGATCCAGGTATGGGAGGGATCATTTACCTTGTGAGTGGGCCAGCCAGGGGCCTGTCAGCCTTATCATAACTCAGTTCTCTGTTTATGATGAAGTTTATGATCTTTCTTAATCTGAAAGAGATGCCAAAAATGTTCCTGTCTATGCGTTTGATTTGGGGAGGAGGTAGTGGGAAAAATGCGGTCATGGTCTTTGTCGTGTTGGTACCTTACAGAGGTTAGTGATGTTACGGAATGGATGTGGAGACAGGAGGATGGTCCTGGGAGGGCAGCTACATGGCAAAGGTGTGGTGGAGAGGACAGCAGGGATCATGAGAGGCTTGTTTAGAAGGAAAATCTGGGGTTTCTTTGGTAGGCTTTGAACACCAAACTGCAGTTGTAATCATTGGGAAAATTTTCTTGTCAGCTGGATGCTACTTGCTATATGGAGAAGTGGTGTGGATTAGAAAGCCATGGGCTTCAGATTGACCAAGGTCCTACCTAATAGGTAATAGAAGGCGCGTCTACATTCTTAAGAAAAGGAGGAAATGTGGGAGAAGTAATAAGTGCTCAGTATTTCTGGGAGATGAATTTTGGCAGGATTAAGTGAGGTGGGAACAAAGATGAAGCCCAAGAAGCCAGTTAGATTATCACAGTAGACTGAGGCTGAGAGGGAGTCTAACTCGTGGGGACGAGTGTCAATGGCTACGGAAAAGGGTCAACCACTATAAGAAGTAGTGCCAGTGGGCAGCGCTTGGAATGAGGAGTGAAGAAGGACCGAACAGTGACTTTAAACCTGAAGGAGACTGATGAGTGACTCTGGTGGCACTGACAGAAGTGATGATGTTGGAATGAGACCCTGAATGGTTTTGGAGAAGGTGGATTTTTGAGATATCTGTGGAGTATCTAAATGGAGTTACCCAATGAGCATTCGCACTTATAAAAGTGGATCTGTGATGAGAGATTCCGGCAGGGTATTTTAGGAAAAACAGCAAAGAGGTGACAGTTGAGGCCAGGAGAGGGGATAAGAGTTAATAGAAGCCAGAAGAATAAACTTTCTGGAAGGAGACAGTGACAAAATAACTTGATGAATACTTTTATACCGTGGTGGTGTGAGCTCCCTGGTGCTGCTCTGACGTGGGCAGAGTCACAGATTCTTAACGAGGCTGGCTGTTCCGTCTGTAAGCCCCGAGGAGCTACGACTGGAAGCTGACCCCTGGGTGATGGGCTGCTTTGCTTGACCCCTTGGAGGAAGCCTCGAATCTTCTCCCAGAACAGCGGTTTTCTGTTGCTTCGTGTGACCACCCCAATCAGAGAGCTGTAGTTGTAAAGTTAGCAGACGTGGGGTAAAGGGAAGATGTGACTGACCACTTTGCACTATTTTAACTTACTGTACCTTTGTTATGCCCCATCTGCTCTATCCATTATTTAATCCGCAATGTGTGGCCGGTCATCTTAGTGGGGAGAAGCCACATGTGAAGGAAGCGAAGGCTTAGTTCTCCTTTGGGGTTAGTTGTGCCCTGTTGCAGATTCAATATGGACCCTGGGGCTAATCCATGTGTTACTGAAAAGGTCTGACTTTGGGCCTCAGGGAAATGGCTGAGGGTGTCTGTAAGGCTCAGCACTGCTGGGGAAGCTTACGGATGTACCGTCCTCGTGCCACGACAATAATTTATTTTTAATTTCACACCATTACACAGATATGGTCCTATGACCTTTCTTTGCCTGTCTAAGGGTATAATTAATTAAATAAAAAATAGGAATGTGTGCAAACTAAAAATAATTCCCACTTTCAATGTCCCTTTTTATTGATACAACCATCTAGGAAATACCTTCATTGGATCAAGAGAAAACCAGACTCGCGGCTGGTCAGCCCCAGCTCTCTCCAGGCATCTCAACCATTCATCTGCGTCCACAGTTTCCAGGTAGCCACGTTGGTCTGTGCTGTTTGTAAGAGTGTTCTGAATAAAAGCATAAGATAGGAATTTTTTTGTCTTTTAAAATAAATCATTAGAATTCATAATTAAAGTTAAAGGTGAAAAATATATACAAATACCTGAATATACTCATGATGTCAGTATATGATGTTGTAAGTATTGGGAAAGGCAAGTTTTTCACTATTTTCTATGGTCAGGAATAGTACATTTTTAACTATTCAGATAGTATTGAAAGTCATCATGAGATGAATGCCCCCCCCCTTTTTTTTTTGGACTTCTGAATCTCTCTTAGATATTTTTGCTAAATATGGGAGCAAGAACAATCAGTTAATACCATGAGCTTTCGGGACCTCTAACAGGTCTTTATATCCGAGAACAATTGTGATATAAGTTAGACTAACTCCTGCTTGCGTTTTGAAATGGGATCTCCATGCACGTAACGGCAGGCTGTAATTTTATTCTTATCCCCTACTTCCTCTTATAGTAGTGATTGAAAAAACATCACCTCCTGTGCCTGTGGAAATAGCTCCTGAAGCTTCAACATCAAGTGCCAGCCAAGTGATTGCTCCTACTCAAGTAACAGGTTGGTGCAGTATTTGTTTTAAAATCTGTCCTATGGAGGACACATGGGTCTGGACCTCATTTTACTTTATTTAATTATTTTTTTTTTCTCTGAGCAAGCAGCAAAGTTTAATTCTGTTTTAAAACAACACTTGGCGGAAACAAAGTTGATAGCTCTGAATCAGTGCCAATCCTTATGGAGTTAGTACTATTTAGACCATTTCAATTTAGTTTTCTAGGGGTATGTCGTTTTAACTGTTCGGCCTACGTTTTCACACATACTTAGTTGGCCTGTCAGTAACTAAGGAGGCAGGAGAGAAACCATTTGCAGGCTCTTCATTCTGCTTTAGTATTATCCATGTGAATTTGAAAAGAAAATTTACAGTCAGCCACCTCTTGTACTCTAAACGAGCCTATCTTTCAGCTTCCCCAAAATGTAGACGTTGGATATTTATAATCACTCACAATTGCATATGAAAAATGAAACACAACTATAGCCTAGGATGAGGGAGGGAAGGGGAGGGAAAGGGGATGGAAGGGGGTGGGTTGGTAGAGGGAGGGTTGGGAGGGGGACCACACCTATGGAACATACTCCAGGTACAAATTGGAGGTATCAGGGGTAGAGCGTAAATGTCTTAATCCTGTAATTGGGTAAAAGTGGTGAAGGTTATGTTGTTTAATAGGTAGTAAGCATTCCAATTGGTACAAATAATCATCACATTGAATCCTATAATGGCGTAAATGTATTTATGATCTATGTTTGAATGACTTAATAAAAAAAATGCAGACGTTGGGAGAAGAGCAAACAGTTTGCAGTGCTCAGTGATGTCTTCAATTTTGCCATGCACGCCTTAATTTTTACACAAACTGAGTAGATTATTTAATGTTAATAACATAAACTCCACTACCTTGATTCATTTCTTCTCCTCTGGCTTATGGGCCATACTTTGCTATGTCCCTGAGAAAGAATTTTTAGCAGTCGTAAATGTTAGCTAGAAAAATTACCTTTTTTTAGAAGTCATTGTACATGTTGGTACTAACTTGTTTCCAGACCTGTCTCCTCATCAGAAGGTGAAGGTGACTTCCTTGATGGCAGGCGTGGAACTTTATCTTTGCAACCCTAAGAGCTAGCCCAGGATTAGCTTTGTACTTTTCTTTTCTTTTCTTTTTTCTTTTTTTTTTGCTTCAGTAGATTTAGGAGGTACAAGTGGTTTTGTGTTACTTGCATTGTGGACAAGTCTAGGCTTTTAATATACCAGTCACCTAATCAACTTCATTTTAAATGTAGTATCAAATATATAAGGTTGCTCATGGAAGGATTAGTCATGATAGCAAATATTTGGAAATAATCTAAATATTGTTAAGAAAGAGTATGTGTAAATAAATTATGCAAATTATGCAATGTCACCCAGTTATTAAAGTAACGTTTTAAAAGAATAATTTCATGAGGAAACACTCATGGCATAGTGTTTGTTAAGAAACACAGAACACAATATAATGATTCCAGTTTCATTTTTTCAGTGTCTACAAATATAGAACAGGAAATGCATCGGAGCGTTCAACTCTCACCAGTTATTGTTCAATGTATTTGTATGTATTTTTAAAGTTCTTTATGATAGACATTAATTATTAATGAAAAAGTGATAGAAATATACTTTGAAATAAATGAAAGCCTAAATGTATCACATGCATCAACAAGAAAGATGCACAGTGGAGAAATGGAAAAATAATATAACCAGACAATTTGTAGAAAAAGACAGTTCCAAGGAGCATATAATAGAAAATTTCAGCTTTACTAGTTGAAGTGCAAATAAAATGGGTAATACTTTATTCTTATCAAATTAGTATTGATAAGCCCAACACTTTTTTTTTAAGGATTAAATTACACACTTTTTTAATGATATATATATAT